>SSNS01001587.1:0-18189 GCA_006937985.1 Aphyosemion australe | reverse complement strand
AGACAATAAAGTTTCTCTTACTAAATAGAACTTCTACTAAGAAATCACAGTGTAGCCATAGAAACACTACTTGATATATGTGGTGTATGTGTGTGTGTGTGTGTGTGTGTGTGTGTGGGTGTGGTGTGTGTGTGCCTGCTCTGTCTTCTCAACCCCCAGTGAGCCGTAGCGGATGGCTGCTCATACTGAGCCAGGATCCTCTGGAGGTTTCTTCCTGTTAAAAGGGAGTTTTCCTTCCCACTGTCGCTACATGCTTGCTTAGTATGAGGATTGTATCAACACAATGACACTAGTCAGTGTCTTGATGCAATCTGCTGGGTTCCTTATATAGGAAACTTTTTTACTGATTGGCTTAATGAACTGAACTGTATTGGAATGTTTACTTTGTGAAGAGCCTTGAGACGACTCTTGTCGTGATTTGGCGCTATATAAATAAACTGAATTGAATTGAACTTTATTGAACAAATGTAAGTTATTTGTTTTTGTGTAAGGAAGATGCTTTTTACTGGCGCACAATGTGGTAATCTAGGCGCTGTGGAGGAAAATAGAGAAACCAGCAAAGACACAATGGCAGAAATGGTCCAAAGTTTGGGATCAAACGCGCAGCTACGGGCAGATTGGCTAATGCTAAAGCCATAGCGGACAGCAGACTCACGCCATGGGTTCCAAAAAAAAACCACAATGATCATGAAACTAAGAATAACTAAACTCAACAAGCGGAAGAAAAGTCCCACCATCCTGTTTATTCTTAGCTGTCTACAGCGCTATGGAGCAGAGCCACAGCAGCTACCGGGAGTCACGTTGTTGTTGCGAGTCTGCGCAACACCGCCCCAGGGTTATGGCAAGCCGTTGTAGTATGTAATTCACAAACGCTTCTATCTGTGAACATAATTTGAGAAGAAGAAACGATCTTTTTTATAGCGCCTCTCAAGATAAAAATCCCGAGGCGCTTCACAAAAACAAAAAGTAAAATTAAAATAAAAAATTATTAAAATTATCAAAAAAGGGAAAAGTAAAAATTGTGATAAAAAAAGGATGTGACAAAAGACAAAAGGAAAACGAATAAGAAAAGGGTGATCAGTGGATCATGGGAAAGGCAGAAATGGTAGACAGAGCAGAATGAAGAGAAGGTAGCAAAGAAGAATCAACCAAAGGTCACTCAAAATCCAGCCTGAACAGGTGGATTATTGCCAATCTGTACATTATAGACATGCCACCATTACATTGTTACCAGTAGAAATTAAATGATATTTAATATCTCAAAAGCTGTAAGACAGTTGAGGTGATAGCATGTTGTTTTGCACGATATTGAACTGTTTTCTAATAATGTTCTGTTGTTAAATAAAGTAAAGGAAGGAGAGAAAAAATGTTTCCCCAGCAGTTTTTAAATGTTCACGTTTAATCAGAATAATCGATCAATCGAGTCGAGACCCCATCCGATTAATCGATTATCCAAATAATCTTTTGTTGCAGCCCTAGATTTATATCTATTTAAAACTGGGTTCTGTAGTGACCTCTGACCTTTACATATTATACATATTTTCATTGTGACAATAATCTGTTGACATAATTTTAAAATAGAACCATCAATGTGATTTTCTGACAAATTCAGAAAATAAGGATTAGACAGTCCCTCTGCTTAGAAAATAAACCAACAGAATTTATCAGGAAATTATCAGAGATCATATAATTATTAGAATTTATTATGAAACACCTGAAACAACAGAGTATATATGAAACTAGTTCTAAATGTTGTAATGGTTAGTGAGTGCTATTGTAGTCTACTGTTGCTGTTCCTTTAAGAGAGGTGGTGGCTGAAGAATGAAACTGAAAGTTGGAGATGCGGTTTTATCTCAGCTGTTTGTTAAAGAGCAAATTGCAGGTTAATTTTTTTTCTAATTCATATAGAATGCTGTCCAAATATATACTATTTTAAACATTTATTTCATTTAAAAATACATAACAGCACAGTTTATGAGTCAAAAGTGTCCTTTTTCAGCAAAGCTTCTAAAAACACTCTTTTTTCTAAATCTTAGCCTCTGACGTAACCAGAGGGACTTCTAAGCTAGCTTCTGCCTGCAGCTCAGTGTGAAGCGTGGAGAGTTTTAGGGTAGAGAGGTCGTGTTATCCAGTCAGTGTGTGTTCACTAGTTTATGATTGTGTTCATTTTGATAAACTATTGTTTGTGAAGGCTGTTTCTAAATAAGTAAAACAAGCCTCTGTCTCCGTGCCTGGGGGCGTTTTGTGCAGCTGGAAAGACGGGACTTCTGGAACCCAAATCGGTGTCGGTACCAACTCATGGAGGTCCGCGCTGGCCTCCAGAGACCCGCGGCAAGGTTTAAAAAAATTAAATGCGGATTTTTAGAACTCAGACCACCTGTCGGAACCATGTCAGAACCGTCGCCCCAACCACCAGAGGAGATACGCCACTCACTCAGCGGGCCAGTTGAGATGGTTTCTGGGTCGGAATCTGATCAGAACCACCGCGTGGACCTCCAGGAAAGCATGTGCTGCTCTTAAAAATACCAGCGAGCCAGTCTAGCTGTTTTTGGATCCAGCTCACAGCAGCGCTCAGAACCTCCAGAACCATCACAGGTGCGCTCCCTCTCTCTAAAGTGCTAAACTGCGCTACGTGAACGGATATTAACGAGTATGAGACCGCTGACAGACACTCATTAGTTTATTATCGTCAAGTATTAATGTTATATTAACTGACCGATACTATTTTAATTGTCTGCTACATGATAGTAATCTGTACAATATTGTGATGTTAGCACACGAGTTTAAGCTAACATCGTTAACTCACCAAGACACCTGCTGCTCCCCCGCTGCTTCTCCTCACATCACAGCTCAATCTCTCTGCTTTGGCCAATCGTTTCTCCCTCTGGCTCGTCTCTGCTCTCTGAGACATGAACCAGACTCATAATTTTATGGTTTTTGTCCACCATAAGTATAATTATAAACATTTAAAGTTTCCTCTGTGTCAGAGCCGCATTAGAATCTATATTTGTCTCTGGATTAAGCTAACAGGACTCCCTCTGCTGACGTTGGTTTGGCAGAAAAAACATTTTTCTAACTCTAAAAGCCTAAATAATTTATGTATGTGTAAAAAAACTTTTAAAACGCATTTCTACACTGCTCACAAAAATGAAAGGAACACTTTAAAGAAACACATTAGAAACATCAGATCTCAATATGAAGTTGGATATCTATACAAATAACGACAGGGCAATGTCTTAGGAACAAAAGGATGCCAAGTCTTAATGGAAATAAAAGTTTTCAGCCTACAGAGGGCTCAATTGTGTAGACACCCTAAAATCAGAGTGAAATGAAGATGTGGCAGGCTAGTCCATTATTTCAAAAACTTCATTTCTGCAACTCAAAATGCTTTTCAGTATCTTGTGTGGCCCCCACGAGCTTGTGTGCATGCTTGACAACGTCGGGGCATGCTCCTAATGAGACAACGGATGGTGTCTTGTGGCATTTCCTCCCAGATCTGTGTGAGGGCATCCCTGAGCTCTTGTACAGTCTGAGGAGCAACCTGGCGCCGCCTAATGGACCCAAACATAATGTCCCACAGATGTTCTATTGGGTTTAAGTCAGGGGATCGTGAAGGCCATTCAATTGTTTCAATTCCTTCATCCTCCAGGTACTGCCTGCATACTCTTGCCACATGAGGCCGGGCATTGTCGTGCATTAGGAGAAAACCAGGACCTACTGCATCAGCGTAGGGTCTGACAAAGGGTTCAAGGATTTCATCTGGATACCTTATGGCAGTCAGAGCACCATTTCCTAGGCAGTAGAGGTCTGTGCGTCCCTCCATGGATATGCCTCCCCAGACCATCACTGACCCACCACCAAACCTGTCATGTTGAACGACGTTGCAGGCAGCATAACGTTCTCCTTGTCTTCTCCAGACTCTTTCACGTCTATCACAGGTGCTCAGGGTGAACCTGCTCTCGTCTGTAAAAAGTACAGGGCGCCAGTGGCGGACTTGCCAATTCTGGTGTTCTTGAGCAAATGCCAGTGGAGCTCTACGGTGCTGGGCAGTGAGCACAGGGCCCACTACAGGACGTCGGGCCCTCAGGCCATCTTCATGAAGTCTGTTCCTGATTGTTTGGGTAGAGACATTCACACCAGTGGCCCTCTGGAGGTCATTCTGTAGGGCACGAGCAGCGCTCAGCCTGTTCCGCCTTGCACAAAGGAGCAGGTATCGGTCCTGCTGATGGGTTGTGGACCTTCTACGGCCCTGTCCAGCTCTCCGAGAATAACCGCCAGTCTCCTGAAATCTCCTCCATGTTCTGGAGATTGTGCTGGGAGACACATTAAACCTTCTTGCTGCAGCATGTGTGGATGTGCCATCCTGGAGAAGTTGGACAACCTGTGCAACTTCTGTAGGGTTAAGCCAGGGGTCGGGAACATGCGGCTCTTTTAGCGACCCCTAGTGGCTCCCTGGAGCTTCTTCACAAATGTATGAAAATGGATGGGGGAGATATTTTTTGTTTTAATATGGTTTCTGTAGGAGGACAAACATTCTTAACGTTTTCCAAAGCTGTAAAAATGTGCATAATAAATATTAAATTTTAACATTTCTGTCAACGAAAATTTGCGTCATAGCCTGCGACACACGTTTCAGCTCGGCGCCCATAGATATATGGTGGCACTGTGCCAGGCAGATGGATGTAAACAAACCAGCGGGTGTGTCAGGGTCATGGATCCCAAAGGGAAAAAGAGAAAGATAGCTGATGAGAACAGAGGATTCAAGGAAGAATAGACCCAATTATTTGCTTTCATTGTCGACGTGGAACGATTACCTGGAAAAACTTCAACGTTTCAACACTGTCGCTCGGACAAGGACCAATCAGCGGAGGTTTCACTGACTGACCAATGAGGGGACAGGATGCTTCTCAGTACATCTCCGGGTAAACATGGAGGAAAAGTTAATATTTGCCGTGTCTGATGTCCCAGAGCTTTACAAAACTTCACTTAACTCCAGCAAAACCTTGTGAGACTTCACATCTACCGCTGTTTCAACTCTGAACTGCTTTAATAACCCAAAATTCCCTCCAGTCTGACGGCCAATCAAAACAACGGAAGACTCGCTATTCGCCCTGGAACAGAGGCGCCGCTGGCTTTTGCTGCATGTCGCCTCTCGTGTGTCAGGTTATAAAAGTAGATTTAAGAAGTGGATTACATCTCCCAACTCCACTACTGCTTCAGGTTTTGTTGCAACCTGAGAGATGAAAGCAGGGAAAACTGTTCACGGATGGTGATTACATGAAGGATTCATTCATCAAAATATCAGAGCACCTATTTCAGACTTCAAAAACAAAACCGAGATAATCCAGAAAATTAAAGACATTCCTCTCTCCACAAAGACAAGGACCATTAAAATGACAGGAGACGTCACCAATCAGCAAATCAAGAACATTAATTCAGCTCCAGCGTACTCAACTACCTGTGATGAGTCGTGTGATGTGATCGATATCAAACAGACAGCGCTGTTATGCAGGTGTGTGAGCTGTGATGGGCTCAAGAAGAAATGATCAAATTAATCCCACTGATTAATATTGTAATGGAAGTTAACCTTAAAGCACCAAATATCTACAGCAGAGTCACGTGGTGTGTCATTCTCTCCAGGATGCGCTGCAGGAAATAAACATTTAATCATGAATGCTCATCATGTATTTGTAGCCTACTTAGTCATTTTGATAATAGGCTAATATACACTTACAGCCTGTGTTGCCTTCATATAAGGCTTATATAAGGCTTTTCATTTTTTGCAGCTCCAGACAGATTTTTTTTTGTTTTTTTGGTCCAATATGGCTCTTTGAACATTTTGGGTTGCCGACCCCTGGGTTAAGGAATGGCCTCATGCTGCCAGTAGAGATAATTATTCAAGTCAAAACTAGCACGAGTGGAAAACCAGCCAAAAAAGATCAAGAGGGAGAAACTTGAAATGACCTCCACATGTTAAACCAGTCCTGTTTTGAGGGTTTTGTAATTGTTGCCACTTTAGTGCACCTGTCATTAAGTCCATGAACACCAATACAGCTGAAAGTGATTAACAATGCCCTCAGCTGCTTCATCAACCAGAAAATTATCAGACAGGTTTCATTGATTTCATGCCAGGCCCAATAAAAAAGTGTTCCTTTAGTTTTTGTGAGCAGTGTAGTATGTTTCTCTATCTAAACATCAGTTCATGGGAGTCTGTAACCTACCATTTGCTCTTTAAGGCTGGACCGTTTTATAAATGAAAGCCCAGGTCTGGGTGAGTTGTTCCTTTGATAAACAATCTCATTGCCAGGTTAAATTTGTGTTTGTTGACACGAGTGTTATAGCCTAGTGAACTAGTCCAAATTCTTGCTTTGCAGAGTTTGCAAAGAGTTATATATACACATATATAGGATGGCTACGAGTGTTAAGGATTAACATGGTAAAAACAAATGTGTGCGCGCGTGTGGGTGTGGGTGTGTGTGTGTGTGTGTGTGTGTGTGTGTGTGTGTGTGTGTGTGTGTGTGGTGGGGGATGGGGGGAGACCTTGAGACCTCCGATCTGTTCTGCTCACATCAAATCATTCAGACACTAAACCCGATCCTCTACATTACAAATGTTTCACATAGGCTGAATCAATCCGTGGCCCTGCTCACCTCCAAACAACTCCCACCAACTGCGCAGAGGGCAGTGGGTTTATACTTTTATTACTAGTATTATAAATGTGTCCCTTTCCTGCTCAGGAATCCTGAACGCTGCCATGAGAGAAGAGTCTTACCGTGTCTCTTCACTTCCTTGTTCCCGCTGAGCTCTGGTGAAGCCCAGCGCCTGCTGCCTCTCTTTCTCTGTTCTTTTAAATGTACGGTAAAGTTCTAAAACAAACGTCAGGCTTCACCTGTAGAGTACCTTCGGCCAACTAACCCTCGGCCACTTCCTTCCTCCTTTTCTTTATTATCTCGTGGGCTTTTACAGAACGTTTTCTACATGAACGCTTTGTCGAGACTGCCATCCAGCGGCCACATTGTTACAATACAAGCAGAATCAGCATAGACACAAAGAATAAACCTTATTCTTGTCAAATATTAATTATAGATCAAGCAGCTATAAAAACGAATTATGATTTTTTTTATGGAATGAAATACAATATGTAAAGAAAACTAAATTGATCAAAAATGACCATTACGGAGGCATTAAAGGTCCCATGTGGGATATTCATAGAAATCATGGTAAAAATTGCGACTCTTTAGCGCCATGCAGTTCAGAGTAAGTATTGCAGCTACGGTGGCCCACTCAAAAAGGCAACAACTCCAGCGTTCACTCCAGACATCTGGTTCGTTTCTTTATAAAAAGCATGAGATTGATTTATTTCCAATCTCTGTAGCCTAACCCACACAAAGCATATAACTACTCCACCAGTTAAAAAAAACATTTCTTAATGCATAATGCCACATGTACCCCCCTCCCCCCCCACGATGAGACCACGCGTGCACCAGCCCCACCCCCGCGACGAGGCGGCGCGATCCGCCACCCCCCGCAATCAACAAGCATCACGGCTGTAAACATTTCTAGGGGAAACACTGCTGTTAGCTGTTATATCAACCTACTAATCCTGAAGGAAGCTAGCATGGCTGCCTGTCACCGATTCAAACACGGAGGAGGGGTGGCATCAGCTGTGGCGTCCAGGGTCTTGTGGATCGGAGCAGCAGAGTAAACAAGCTTCTGCTGGTTAGCCATCAGCTGATCGTGGCACACGGTGTGAGCCGCAGTGAAGATCGAGATGGAGCTAACATCAACCACTGGCTGTTTAGCGATCGGATAGCCGATGAGGTTTGGCTGGAGCCGGGGACACGCTGTGGAAATAAAGTAACTAATGCTAACGTAGCCACCGGCTAGCGGACGACCGCTCAAGCGTGTTGGGAGAGACACGGCAGGCTGCAGTAAGAGAGGAGGCTTTAATAGAAGGAACTTTCTTGAAGAAGGACTTTGGAACTGATACGTTGGGACCGGATTGGGAGCTTTATTATGAAGAAAATAAATGATCAGCTTGAGGTGAGTCAGGAACAACACTTGGATGCTGGTGTCTAGCTGTTGCGGGCGGGGTTCTCATCATATGCGGCTGCTGAGTGTTGGAAATCAATAAGACCTGAATAATTTGATGTGTCTTGATTTCATTGTTCGTTATTCAAACTAACAAAGTACAGCAACGGTGTAGCAGCTAGTCTCATCTCTTCTTAGTTGAATTGTCAGACTTCATGCTTCCACGGCACACTGCTGCCCTCTGCTGTTTCTTTCAGGTTACAGTCATAGTGCAAACGCGTAACTCAGAGCTCGTATGTCCCTAAATAGCTACCGTATTTCAAGATGGAGGATGACCATGGAGCGTCGACCACAATTTATGCATTAAAAATGTAAAATTTGAAGCTGAGAGGAATATTTAGATTTGATGTTGTTGAGAAATATTAATGAAAAATGACAAGTTTGTGCACTGGATTAGGGGTCGACCGATTTATCGGTCGTCCGATTAATCGGGCCGATTTTTAGCATTTTTTTCATCATTGGCATCGGCCGATAATCCTCTTTAGTAAAGCCGATTTAAAGTCAGGTACCTCTGCGGGCAGCCCACTGCTTTGGAAGCCGGTGAAGGACCCCAATGCAAAACACTGGGAATAACTTCCTCTTGTAAAAGGTAAGACTTCTCTTTTGGTGTTTCAAAACCCTATAGCTGTATATTTAGTGTTAATTAAAAATAAAATATGAAATAATACTTCGCTGAGTGAAAGGAAAAACGAGTCGTAACAACCGCCGGTAACCGGCAGAATGCTGCTAATGTTTGCTAGCTTGTTGTAAACTTTACAGACCCTCTTAAACTATCAGTTGCTTATTTGCTTAACATATTAGCTCCAGGTTTATAAATTAAATCGTTTTCCTGTATGGGAGTCAGAGAATTTCACTCTGAGCGCGGAGGAGAGGAGAGGAGACGGACTCCGAGCTGCAGCGTCTGCACCCCTCCTCCTTCCCCCGCGGACACCGGTCAGAGTTCGGGACTTTTCTCATGTGGGTTGGTGAGGACTGGACCACGTAATTTGCGTAATGCAGGGCTGCCAACACTCACGCATTGAGCGTGAGACACACGCATCTGACCCCCTTCACACGCTCTCACGCCACACTTCCAATTTCTCACGCTGAAAAAGCACCACAGTGAGGTTAGTTGGACAGTGGATATTCAACAGACATTACTCCACAGTTCACTAGGGTCACCGATGAGTTTATATCATCGGTTTATATGCCGTGCGCTATGATGTATGTGCGCGCTGCGCCAGAGAGAGACGGCGGTCAGCTGTGTTCCGAGGACTCGCTCATGAAAGCGGTGGGGTTAGGGACCGTCAACAATTTCTAGTCATTTGAGAACGCATACAAAAAGTCAAAAGCTTCCAGCTTCATTGATTAAATTATTCAAAATTCTCAGTTCTGTTCCTAAACTAGACCAACAAGACATAATGTTTTTTGACACATTTCATACAATCTGATCTTTTCTATTAAGATTTTCATAAAAAATAAGATATTTTCTTCAAAAGCTTCCAGGTAAATTGATTAAAAAGAATAGTAAAAACCAATTGTGTTACTAAGGTAGACCAATGAACTCCATCAATAAAATCTTTTCACATCACAAAAACATCAGACGCGTTCCTCTTGCTTGTGCCAGGAACACTTGCCATGAAGAACTCTCAAATGAACAACTCTCAATAATCCACTCCGACCAAAACACACCAACACCCAGCAACTGCGCCATCGCGCTTTCATGCAGCTTTGATGCAGTGTCACGCAGTTCGGAAAGCATCATACGTCATGTGTCACGTGACCTGAGAGGTTCGAATCGCGCTCCAGCAGCTCCGTAACCAAAGACTGAACACATTGCTTCAGTTTGACACTCCACAGCAAGCTCCGCAGTCTCTGGAGCTGGGAGTGAAACATGACAGCCTTCATAATAAACGTGTTGTCAAACCTGTATTGTGGTTTATGCATATGTTCACATAACATGAAGCTGCTGTTTCAGTCAAGGAAATCATTTTGTTTTCAAAAGTGTGGACTTACACAAATTACATTGGGTGGGTTGTGTTAGTGATCCACATCCTACACTTATTTTTGGAATGCAAATCAAGATGACAGCTGTTTTTTTCCACAAGCTCAATAAATTGAGACACATGAACCAAACAAAACAACCCACAAATCACTGTGAGGTTCGGCAGCTTTTATTTTGAAAGTGACACAGAAAACGAACCAGTCACGTGATTCAGGCAAAACGAAGCTTCGTTTGTCATCAGTCACGTGGTTTTCGGCGAAATGAAGCAAGCCTCGGAGCGGGGCTTCATGGACACGCCCCCTTCCGGTTCGATACAAGCCTCGAAGCTTCGCTTCATTTTTCCCATCCCTAGTTCCCGGCATAAACCTCATGCTGTCGGCACACAGCCCGTGCAGCGAGTGGAATCCGACCCGGCAATAACTGAACAAGCATCGGCAACTATCGGGTCACTGTAAGAGGACCGATGAGGACGAACAAGTGGACAGTTAGCTGCACTGCGCAAACATCACTCGACTTTGTGGTAAGTAGGATTTAACAACAGATATTTTGGCAAAGAATAATCATTGTCAGTGGTTAATGTAGTCGAATGTTACAGGCTTTTACTTTCCTGAACTTTGAATTACTCAAACAGCTTTAGTTAGCAGCAGTGGCGGCTCGTCCATAGGGGGCGCTAGGGCGCCGCCCCACCACTCACACGAAGGAGAAGAAGAAGATAGGAATCACAAAATATATTTAAAAAAACATAAAAAGTAAACTAAACGATCTATACACACCATATGGACTAAGTGCAGTGTGTAATCTGTGTTTAATAATGTTTTTTTTTACTTTTAACACAGCCGAATCGTCGACGTACTTGTCACGTGTCCTCTCGCGGGCGCAGCAATCTTTACCATTGACTTAATATGGGCTAACTGGCGCATGTGCAGTGGTTCCCCAAACCGTCCACAACGAGAAAGAATAGGAGAGCGGTTGGTCGCATCTTTTAGCGATCGTCGCCGCCTCACCGGGTGAATTCTGCTCAGACCACGGGGAGGAGATCGCTGATTGGTCAGGTTGTTCACCCCGCCCTGAGGGGAAAACTTTCCACAGGCTGGCACAGTGTGGCTCCATCTGTGCCAATTTGTCACGGCAGCAACACACTACTTCCACTGAATATTTTTTTGTTGTCCAACCTTTTAGCCATCTTTGCTATAATTGTGAAATCATCAGTGACAAATGAAGTTAATTGCTTCAAAACCTGACGTAGCAAACGCTACTAGTAGGTTCCAATGTGTGAAACCTGAGCCAATCGAATTGCTTGTTGTTGAGTTTTTTTCAGCTGGCTGGCTTTCGTGTTAACCAATCACAGGGAGAGAATCCACGTAAACAGGAAAATGATGAACGCATCAAAAACTCGAGCGGGCAAAACACTTATATAGTCTTTGGCAAAACAATGCCAGCAAACAGTCTGATCAGCTAAGCTTTTACGTTGGGATGTAGAATTTCACGAACCGAGTGGATTATTTTTACTACACCACACGGATTATGGCCATAACCTGCAGGTAAGCCTCATTTTAGCTTTTGGCTTCAGGAAATAGCATGCTGCCTCGTTAGCGGCTAGCACCGCTCCATACGGTTTGAACTAAGAGTGGTACTTCTTGTTTGTGAGTCTGGGCTTTAATCTAAACGCCGGCTGCTTCTGTGAATATCTTGCGTTGTGTCACTGTGTGTTTTTCTGGATACGTGTAGCGTCTATTTTACGGCCTCACGTTTATTTACAGCTTATGGTTGTTGTTAGGATTTTTAATAGTAGTTTATCTCATAATATGTGTGTTTTGTCTTAAAGCTTTTGTTTAACCAGTTTAATGAAGATCTTAAGAAATTAGGTGACCTACTTGTTTCTATACCTATGACTGAAACTGCATGAGATTGGAACACTTCTCTCAGTCTCTTACAGAATCACAAGATTCTGACTGAACAATACACCATACATTTACTGTTAGTCACACAATCCTGTGACTCCATACATTCACTGTTAGTTATACTGTCTTGTGAAAAGGTATCTCATGACATGTGAATACTCCTTTGTCTGCTGTGTTCAATAAAAGGAAGTTGTGCTGAGGAAGAAGCCAGAGTGAAGCTCAGACATCGCGTTTGTGCTCATGTGTTGGTTTCCTCTCCTTTGCAAAGCTTTCGTAAACACCATTACTTGTTCTGTGTGATTATTTATGTTGTTATTTTTATAAAATAGACCCAACAATAAGAATTGACAAAAAACATAAACTTTTTTATTTGTGATAAGAAATAGTAAGTTATTTGTTTTTGATAATATATTTTTATTTTATCCCATTTATTTCATTATTTTTTAAACAAGTAGTAACAAAATAAATACAACTTGTAAATACCTGAATGAAAAGGAGCAGATTAAAAGAAAATCTTATATATAATCTGCCCCACTCACACCAGTAGTTAAATCTGTAATAAATAAAATGTGTTTAACTAATAAATTTAACTGAAAGACAACTGCGGACCATCACACTAATGATTTACTAACAGATATTTTATTTACTGTTCTTGTAACATCATCTATTCATGGCAGTATAAAACAGGAAAAAACAAATGACAAATAAAAAAACAAAACAAGATTAATGCTTATATTTTGTTATCATATTGTTTTAAGTCTTATTAAACATTGTAATTGATTTAGCTTCTTTCATTTCTGACTCCAGATTGTTCCATAAACCGACTCCACACACAGAAACACATCGCTCCAACACTTTGGTCATGAATCTTGGTTTTATAAATATCTAAATTTGAATTTTTGTAACTCAGCAAATAACGGCCTGGTTGGAGCTCTGTAACTATTTTGACTAATGACTCTNGTGCGTGAGTGAGTGAGTGAGTGAGAGAAAAACGATTGAGAAAACAGGTTCTCCTCTGCTGCAGCACGTGAGCCAGGCACAGTGGCAGCAGCGCGCCGAGTCTGGTCGCTCGGTCGGTCGGAGCGTCAGGCAGAGAAAGCGGGCCAGGCACGCGCCTAGTCAGCCACCGGCCTCCCTGGATCTGGTTCTGCATAGGGAGAGAGATGAGATGAGGGGAGAGTAATGGAGAGATTCCTGTCTGTCTGTGTGTGTGTGTGTGTGTGTGTGTGTGAGTGTGTGTGTGTGAGTTTTTCTTTTGAGGCAAAAAAAAAAGGCTTCACTTTAAGTTACTACACACTTGAGTCTCTAGTGCTAATCACTGCAACACTTTTGTGAGCGAACGTACGTTTTTGTTTCTCTACAGACAGATGTGTGTAGTGACATAAAGTGAAGCCACTTTTTTTTTGCCTCAAAAGAAAAACAAAGTTTATTTGGAATAAGCGAACCCGGTCTCTAGGTCGGGAAGCTGGCGTGGAAGAAAGGGGCTCGTGAGCTCGGCAGGAAAAGCAACCCGAGACACAAAGCTTTCGGCGCTTTCTGCTCTCTCTCTCTCTCTCTCTCTGTTAGGATTTTTAATAGTAGTTTATCTCATAATATGTGTGTTTTGTCTTAAAGCTTTTGTTTAACCAGTTTAATGAAGATCTTAAGAAATTAGGTGACCTACTTGTTTCTATACCTATGACTGAAACTGCATGAGATTGGAACACTTCTCTCAGTCTCTTACAGAATCACAAGATTCTGACTGAACAATACACCATACATTTACTGTTAGTCACACAATCCTGTGACTCCATACATTCACTGTTAGTTATACTGTCTTGTGAAAAGGTATCTCATGACATGTGAATACTCCTTTGTCTGCTGTGTTCAATAAAAGGAAGTTGTGCTGAGGAAGAAACCAGAGTGAAGCTCAGACATCGCGTTTGTGCTCATGTGTTGGTTTCCTCTCCTTTGCAAAGCTTTCGTAAAACCATTACTTGTTCTGTGTGATTATTTATGTTGTTATTTTTATAAAATAGACCCAACATTTTGGGGGCTCGTCCGGGATTTCCAACATACCCGATCGTTGACGGAGGGAGCAGGACACTCTGAACACCATGCACGGCAGGGTCACCAGGACTCTGAAGAAAGACCTGGGAGGTTGAATTCTTTACCAGGCCAGAGGATATAGGCCTACTCCTTCTGCCAACGGCGGATTGACGGAATCCTATTGAACCATCATCACCAGATCAAGTAAGAGCTGTTTTTATTGTTATGGGCCCAGGTTCTAAGTAATCCTGATTAGGTCGGCGCATCTAACAAAAACTTGTGTTTGGGTTTAAAATGTCCCTTAACTGCCTGAGGGCGTTATAAAATAGGTTGAGAGTCCTTTTAAAAATCGGCGTAATTTTTGATAAAGTCTCAGGGTTGAAAATCCAGTTGTGATCGGCGAATCCAACAAAATACACACTTTTTGGGTTGAGAGTCCCGTTACCTTCCAACATGGTTAACTAAGTCTCGTAGTTTTGTGTCCTAGCACTAACTACAAACAAAGAAAGTGTGATTTCTAGGTTTGTTGTGTTTGTGGACTATTGTTTGTCTCATTCTGTTAGTTTATGTGTCGCTTGTCTGACTGTTGGCTTCAGTGTTTAATAGTTGTTGGCTGTTGTTAGTGGAGTAAGTGTTTGGTTGATTTTTTTTAAAGCTTTTTGAGCAAGAGACGACTTGATTCTTAAATAATGGGTAAATCTCAGAGTAAAAATAGAACCCCAGAGGGGGATGAAAAATATATGCTGAAGAAAGATCCTGAAAGTTTAAAATACATGTCCAAATGGAAGAAAAAATATAATATTGAAAGTAAGCTGAAAGTTGATGGATGGAAGTCTGTGACTGATAAGCTGGAGGTCAGTACGGCTTTAAAGGTTGGAAAGAAAAAGGAGAAAAAACTGAAAGAACTGGAATGTGCTAGATTGTGGTTAAAAGAAAGTCAAATAAGAAGAACAAACATCAACCAATCCAAAAAAGCTAAACAAGCAAAAACTATGTTTATTAAACCAGAAGATAATGAGACTATTGTCTCAACCAGAGTTATGCCGCAGGCTGCTGCTGCTGCGGATCCAGAATCAGAACCAAGGGCCCCACCAGTACGAACACCACCTCCCTCATTATATCCACGTCTGGAAGAAGTAGATTCACTACCTCCGTACTCACCACCTAAAATCAGCTCTGACTCAATCCCTGTGAAAGCCCAGGTTCATGAGTATAATCTCAGAAACCGTGACGACATAAAACCACCGTGTCGTTATGATAATTCATCAAAATCTGATGTTGATTCCTTTCCAATGATTCAGGTTCCAAACCCAAATCCGGGTGAGGATGGGAACCAAACCATGTACGTTTTTCGTCCCTGGAGTTTGAAAGAAGCCAGAAAAGCTGTAGAATCAGTTACATCACCACAGGAGGATCCAGAAAAATGGATCCAAGATATGGAAGGAATTATTCATTCATACAGGTTAAATGGTCATGAACTTGGGGAAGCTGTAATGTCATCGCTTGGAAAAAACTGGGCTCGGGTCAGAGGTGATTACAGTGGCAGAAGACATAATGGACAAATATTCATATATCCTGAGGATGGAATTTTAGGAGGTCAATATGCAGCACAATGGGCTGCACTCAGTGGAAGAGTCCAAACCGTTTTTAGAAAACGGGCAAATTACAGTCATTTAGCAGGCATAAAACAGAAGCCTAATGAGGATTTAGAGGATTTTAGAGTTCGCTTTGAACAAGAATTTAAAATCCACAGTGGAGTCCCACCAAGTGAAGAAGCAGATAGTGCTTATCAGCAACAATTAAAAAATGCTCTGTTAGCAGGTATGGAACCCAAAATCAGTGCATGGGTTAAAAAACATAATGTTCAAATTGACACTGCCAGCGTTACAGACATGATGCAATGGGCTAGACATGCTATAAAAAATCAAAATAAAAACCCTCCTGACACCTCAGTGTTTCTGATAGACCCAGAACCAGATCAATTTGAAATATTTTACTACCAGGGTGCCAGATCCAGACGCGGAGGTCGTGGAAGGCGAAGGGGAGGATACCGAGGCAGAGGAGGGAACTCCTACAGCTCAGGTTTCCCCCAGACCCCTGGCAAAGACCCCGAGGGGTGCTGGAACTGTGGAGACCTTGGTCATTGGTCTAGAAACTGCCCAAAAGAAAAGAGGAGGCCTAGAATAAAACAATATCCGTTAAAACTAGAAGCTTTGAATGGTATTCAGCCAGTAATAGAAAATTTATTACAGGCAGGAATAATCAGTGTGTGACAATTCTCAATGTAATTTACCAGCGAAACCAGAACCTTAGCAAGGAGCAGCTGCCGCTCAACTTAAGCTTAACTTAAGCCCTTTTCAGATTGACATTCTGGAATATGTGTGGACAATTCAGTCCGGTCTTTAACCAGAACTGTGTTTTCAGACACACCACGTTTGCACCAGAACTTGTCCTTTCGGCTGCCTTCACACAGCAGGGAAAAGTTCCAGATGTCTGCGGGGGAGGGGGTGGGGGGTACCCAGATATTGCATAATGCAGCGGGCGTACATGCGTCATCTCCCCAAACAAAGCTAGTATGTGATAGAATTCCTCTCACTGATCGGATTTACGTTAAGCACAATTCTGCGCACACGAAGACGCATAAGAGACCTGGTCACCTGGATGATGAAGCTCAATGGTTAATAAAGGAATCACGGAAGCGCTGTGATGCGCTCCGTCGCGCTTCCAGGAGACGGTACCGTAGGAGGTGAGCTGCCATGGTTCGCCGCATGCTACAGGAGCGAGCTACCCGGCGTATATGGAAACATTCACGACCAAGTGGCGAAGTTTTCTGGTAAGACGTGTTGAAAAACTTTGCTTTCCCAGTCACGTGATATATGTAATCTAGGTGCGCACCAGCGTCCCCCGCTCCCCTCCTCCTCCTCCCTGTCCGGAACTCGACCTCACCAGTCTGAAGCAGCCACCCTGTCCATGACGAGTCCGGTCCTGTTACTAGGGGCTTCGTCCGGTCTAATTCAGGGAAAGGTTTACCGGATATTTGTATTCAGACACAAACGTCTTACGGACAGAGTCCCGAACATTTCCGTTTTTCATGGCCTGTCTGAAGGGGGCTTTACACTCACAGGCCTGGCGACTCCCACACCTAATAAATTGTACCCATCCTTGACAGATCTACTTCCTTATGTCCCAACGATCTTAGATCAGACCCCCCACCATGTATGTTTTCCACCCATAGACACTAGAAAAGGGGAGGAAACGGCCAGGTTTACCCTTTAGGGCGGTTTCCAACAATAATGCAAAGCTTTGTGTGACAAAGCTTGCACAGTCTTCCAGACAAGAACAAACTACAGTCATTTTAGCTGGGGAAAATAAATAAAAAGAATATTGTAAATGAATAATCATATTAATACCAATATGTTTGAGGGTTATGGCTGCTTTAATTTGTTGAATGATTTTTTGGAAAAAAAAAAAAAAAAAAAAAAAAAAGCATTTTTGCATTATTGATCTGATTTATTTCTCTCTGATGGTTTTAAAAGTGGTTTCCCACTGTAAAATGCAAAATAAGATTGAGTTTGATTTATTCTGTCCTTACGAGCAGGCATTTAGCCATAAGAGATTATTTTATGGTTTTTATGCAGCACGATGGAACAACAATAAAATTAATAATGTGGGAGATATTATATCTATTAGGTTAATTTGGGACCATTGTCTTTACTGTAATTAATGAGTACTGAAGAAATTGAATAAATAAATGAATGTAGAATTTATCATAAAAAAATCACAAAGTGCTTCACAAAAACAACAAAATGAATCATAAAGGCATGTAATGATCACAGAAACAAGATTACAAATATATAACAAACTAGAAGATGAAAGATAACTATGATTAGAAAACAGTTAGAAATCCTCAATAAAGGGATTTAATTTGATAGTTGTTTTTTCATTCTGGTTGCTTTGCATGTATTTTTTTTTCTAAGTGGGACCAACTTAGTTGTTGAGCTCAAAGATAATATACAAGTCTTAAAATCTTATTCTAAATTTGATAAAAATTACAAGAAAATGACTGATTTTGGTGAAACAATGCCCATGGCAGTGGTAATGATTAACTGGTTGAAACAATAAAATAGATTCTATATAGGACAATAGACAAGAGAAAAACAAAACAAAACACAACCTCTCATGGAT
>SSNS01001586.1:6090-18199 GCA_006937985.1 Aphyosemion australe | reverse complement strand
CTAACGTGTGCTAACATGTTAAATTCATCAAGAAAACGTCACATTTATTGGAGCACAAAAGTAGAACATTTGCACACCGAAATAAATAATTACTGAGCAAATGTAAAATAAACTTCAGAGGGAAAAGATTCATTATTTTGTTTTGTTTTGAACCACAGGGAGCCTCTTTGCACGAATCTTCAAATAAAACACATTCATTTCATGATATTAGACGACATTCTGCTTACTTATTGTCTCATTTACAGCATGTTAGCATGTTTATTCATGTCAGGCTTGTGAAGTCAATTAGAATCGTTTCTAATCTAATTACCACTTTGATTGAATGAGTTCTTTTCCCCTGCTGAATACAGCGTTTTATACCAAAGCAGAATAAAAGATTTCTGCTTTTTTTCACTCAATGTGCAGAAAAATCACAAGTGAAAGCACGTGATGGAAGAAAAAATCTCAGAGGAACAAAACAAAGCTTCAGCGACTCCTGTTTGTTTTCACGTTTGATGTTTCTTGAGTTTTAATATTTTCTCTCAAAAATCAGCTGAATAGAATAACCTCTGTTGCTGCAGATCCATATTTGATCCCACATGCTCCAGTAGCTTTTAGATAGACGTTTCTCACAGGCCGTCCACGCAGACGCTGAAGTTTTAGGAGAAGCTAATGGAGAGTAATGGAGCGGGTTAACCCTGGTTAAAGATGAAAGTCTAAATATTTGAATTATTTGACTTTTTATTCAATTTGAAAACTCGTGCATCCTGTTTGTTTTTGCAGACGTTCAACATGTACTACTATGAATCCAACAACGCCAACGTGTGGTTCATTAAGGAAAGCCAGTATGTCAAGATTGACACGATTGCTGCAGATGAGAGCTTTACACAGGTATGAACACATGCATGCATGCACACACACACACACACACACATCTACAAGGCTGATTTTATGTACTGTATACTCTGTTATTGTGTATTTTATTCAATATTTCATTTAGCCTCTTTCAGGAAGAATAAAGGGATAATTTTGTTCGTCTGCAGGTGGATGTCGGTGATCGCGTCATGAAGCTGAACACGGAAGTGAGAGACATCAGCAATCTGAGTAAAAAGGGTTTCTACCTGGCCTTCCAGGACCTGGGTGCATGCATCGCTCTGGTTTCGGTCAGGGTCTTCTACAAGAAGTGTCCGCTGACGGTGCTGAACCTGGCCCAGTTCCCTGACACGATAACAGGGGGGGATACGGCGCTGGTGGAGGTCCACGGCATGTGCGTGAATGCCTCTGAAGAGTTTGAGGCTCCCAAGATGTACTGCAGCGCAGACGGAGGCTGGCTGGTCCCCATCGGGAGGTGTGTGTGCAAACCGGGCTTCGAGGAGAACAAGGACGTCTGCCAACGTGAGTGCGGTAGTGGCGGATATAAATCTGGGCGGTTCTGAAAAATGGTGGCAGAAATTGCAGAGTAGAAACAGAACAGCATAGAGGTGTTTTCTGTATTCTCGTGGAAATGAAAATCTATATGGAGACATGTTGTAAACGCATTAGTGAGAACGACCCACTAACTGGGAAAAAAGCAATGTGCTACTTTATAAGAGAACAGTTTCCACAGTGATCTTGTCACCAAGTGAGTAGTAATTATATATGTGTGTGTGTGTGCGTGTGCGTGCATGTGTGTGTGACTCTGTAGATTTAGATTATGGATGCCCTTTGTGTGTGTTTGGGTTTCATCACCTCTACACTGCAAGGACAGCTCTTGCAGGGGAAACGGTAGGATTAGCTTCTTTGCGTGTGTGTGTGTGTGCGCGTGTGTGTGCGTGTGTGTGTGTGCGTGCGCACTGTGCATGCATGCATCTGAGTGAGAAAGCGGCATTACCCTCGTGCTGTCACCTGTCCCCGAGGATTCACTTCCTTCAGAAAATTGGAGCATAGATATTCATCTCTGCAGACTTGAAATCGGCACACACGACGCAATTTCACTTGTTTAGGAGAAGCAGCAGCCAAGACACTCAGAAAACTTGGCAGTTGGTCCTCAGAGACGAGTGAGTAAGAACAAAATGTGCTCCGCAGTTTGCAGCCTGGTAATGTGCACAGATCGTGACAGAATGCTGGCTGCATCTCAATCATGAGACACAGACTGCTGAGCTGCATGTCTGTCTGTCTGTCTGTCTGTCTGTCTGTGGGTAAATGACAGGTGTTTTTTTTGTTGCCTTTTGCTGTTGCACTCCCAGTATTGCAACTTAACTTAGAGTCAACCTGATGCAGCAAAGTGGTTGACCTTAGTGACCTCTGTGACCTCATCAGTCTTTTTGCTGCAAGCTTGATCACTCGTGTGTGTGTGTGTGTGTGTGTGTGTGTCTATACAATGAGCCTGATTTTATTTTAGTAAAAGGTAAAAAGCATTTTGCAAGAGCTTTGAACATTTTTGTGGTGAGCCTCCTAATTGAGGGGATATCAGAACCACCTGAGAATTAGAATCAATGTTTTCATCAGATCTTGAAAGGAATTTGCGGAGCAACAACGTCCCTCCCTCGTAGCTCAAGGAAACATCTCTCAGGTTTAGTTGTTTGCCAAACAAAACAATATTTCTTTTATTTCAAACATCTCTGGTTTCTGTTTTATTTTGCATGTGCAGACGCGTCTGTGTTGCTCCTCTACTTCATCAGAATTCGTTTATCCAGCTAATGTAGCAGCATCCATAATCAGCGTCCTCTTAAAAGGGCAGATTCATGAAAGACGAGCGCATCCGTACCGATGGCAGCCAGATGCGTGGCACTTTAATGCGTCTCTGTGAGGACGAGGGCTTTGCTTTTAGAGAGTCCTGTCAGCACTCGACATCGGCCCCAAACAAAAGAGTCCTGCCCTGACACAATCTGGAGGTTTTCCACCGGGGACAGCATGGCACTAATGCATTTGAATCATCCTTTCTCATATAAAGACCAAAGGGGTGAGTCGAGGCAGGGAGACAGGAAGAAATGGAGGTGGCATTTGTATAATCGGTGCAAAGGAGGGTTTTTTTCTTGTTTTTGCGGCTCCTCGTTTGCTGCTCTGATTGCTCAAAGTCGAATCTTGATCTCTTTTTCCCTTCACACCATTTGCTTCCCATTCCCTCTCTGCCTCTTCCTCGGTTTTCCCGTCTCTCTATCTTGGTCTGAAGCGCTAATGGGATCATTACTAGCCTCTCTGTGTTAGACAAACACCAGACACCTCCTATTATGCCCTTTTTTTTCTTTTAAAAAGACCTCTTTCCTCGTCTCTGTTATTTTCAAGCCGTGCCCTGATGTCTGTTTCTATAATTAGACTGTTCTCAACGTCTCCTTCTCTACAAGCCACCCATTTTGCTCCTCACCCATCTCCTCTGCCGTTGTCTTCCTCTTTTCACCTCCACATTTCACTCTCTCGCTCTCACGCTCTTTCTGTGTCCCCCTTCTCCTTCCTCCGAACGCGTCTCATCTTCTCTTCCTGCTCTCGTTAAACATTTATAAATCATGGGTTCGTTTTTCTCTTTTTGTCTTTTCCTACACTATATCCTTGTTCTTTGGGGTGTTTAAATGTGTGTATGAGCTTTAAAATGTTGGATGTAGACATGGAGGTGTTGTTTTCAGGAAAATCTGTCGACCTGATTTGTTTTAAAGTGAAATAAATCACACAAATCAAGACAAAATTGATCTTCAGGAGTTTAAAGTCTATCTTGATGCTTATAAATCTTATTTATTTGCAAAAAAAAGCAAATCTGCCTGTTGTCACAAGAGTAAAATGTAAATAACTGGATATTGTTGCTAGATTTGCATTCATCCATTGCTTACGCTGGGATGCAGGAAGGTTGCACCCTTTTCACAGCTGCACAAAGAAACTAAAGCCAGCTTAGACCCAGCAGTCAACCTGATGCAGAGGCGTTTCTGCAGCGTGCATCCACAGGGAGAGCATGCAAACTCCTCAGACCCAAGCTCAGACTGAAATGTGCACATGGCGCTAACTCTCATCTCGAGGTTGTAAATATGTATTTTTATGCAGCCGTCACTTTAAGCCTTACAGCTCAATCTGGATCTTGTTTTTAAAATTTGTCATTTTCAGAGCGTAGGTGGTTATTTTGGAGTTTGCTGCTTCCCAGAGCGAAGGGGCTTGTGAAAATGTGAACCCACTAGTGGAAGGGAAGGAAAAGGCTGCTAGAAATAAGCAGCCAGTTGGCAGGTGGGTGACAGTTGTTGACATTTGCTGTAGTGTTATTGAAAGTGGAGGACGTTTGTTAAGGACTGTTTCAACAAACAAATTAGGACTCGATTGGAGCAGGAATGATGTGTGAGGATTTAGAGACAATTTAGTTTATTATCACTTGGAAGGCAGTCTCTGTTTCTGAATGCTTTAGACGTTTTTCTGCTTTTACACATTTGATTTGAATCAGTGGGTGACTTCTGCAGAACTTTAGGAAATTCTCAAAAGGAGAATGAGCCAATAAATCAGGAGCAGAGACATAAAACATGCAGGATATCCCTCAAGCAGCACCGCTGGACATCACTGATGCAGATGAGCTGAACAGCCTGACCCCTACTTCACACTGGAGGCATCAGTGGCACGGAACGACTGCAGAACGTCACAACTTCAAATAGAGTCCATTATAGTCTGTGGGGGCGCGACGCAGACATTTTCAGGCGCGTCCCAGAAGCGGCACGCCGCGCCGCTAAAGATAGGATCGGGTTCTATTTTTGCCACGAGTCACTTAAATTTTTGCAGTTAACATAGGCCTAGACAGGAAGTTTCAGTGTAAAACGTCTGGTAATTTTCAAAATAAAAGTCTATTGCAGCGATGCGATTTCATATCTATGTAGATTACGTCTATACGTGTGACCTCGTGGCTTATTTACTCCCTGCATCGTTCGAGAAGTGCAGCGGTGTGTTTTTCATGAGTTTAATCCTGGCAGTGGAGAGAAACAACATTATATGACATCAAAAAGTGATATCCTTTTTGGTTTAATGGCAGATGCATTAAATTAAGTCTCGAGGGATCTTGCGATCTCGCGAGTTCAGCGAAGAGCACGGCGGCGATGCCGCTACGCAGCTGAGATTCTCCCGGTGTGTACTGGCACGCAGCGAAACGTGCAAGTAAACCGTTCTTCTGCCGTTCCGCGACGCTGATGCTTCCAGTGTCAAGTAGGGGTTAGCCACCTTAGCTGAAACTTGAAAAATCACGACAAACACTCCACGTCCTAAAAGATGACACCAGATCTTACTAAATCATCCAAAACAACAATCATTTCTCAGCCTAGGATCACGACAACTCAGAAAGTTGTGCATGATTTAAATTTTTATGCATAATAATTTAGTGAACTTTATTATTTTCCTTGGGGAGCAGTGCGGTTGGCTGTGGCTTCTTTGTCACTTGAAATCAAGCTCATCAGTTTTCGTCGCCGCTGGAGCTCCCCCTCCCCGTGATTCAAAGACATCCCTTTCTTCCTCCTTGCCTGTCACTTTCACACACTCTTGTCACTTCGCCTCCATCTCCCTCCGCCCTACGTCTGTGTACCCCCCTGCCCACCCTGCTCCGCCCCTTTCCCTCTGTGGCGTCTCATCTCTCTCTGTGTGTCTCTTGTGCATTCTCCTCTTGTTTGCCCTCTCTGTTTCTGTCTGCCACGGTTTCCTCCACCACCTCCATCTCCACCTCGTACTCCCCTGCCCTCTCCTGCTGTTTCTGTCTCTCACAGCTGGTAGGAATGTAGAGAACACTCCTCACAAACTTCTGCTGCTTTAAAGCCCTGGGGTGCATGCTGAAGGGCAGGAGTGAGTGTGTGTGGATATATACTAGGTGTGTGTGTCTGGGTATATGTTTGTGTGTTCTTTCCTTTGTGTCTGATGGCACCAATTACTGCCTCAGATGCAGGAGAGATGAAAAACAGACACCTGTCTCCTCAGCACCAGTTTTCTAGCTCTCATCTCCTCTTTCTGAGTAGTAATATGGGTCAGCGTGACACATCTGTCTTTCCGTCTCCCCGCCGGCTGCAGCTGTCTAATAGTTTCTTTTTTCCCTTTTGTTCCCGTTCATTTGTCTTTTTGATGCTGCCAGCGTGGAGCAAGAACCTCGTTTTACACGAGGAACCTTTTAAAGTTGTGTCACTGATTCCACTTAGTTCCCCTGCTGTTCTTTTCACTCCTGAAAGTTCAAACCACTCAGGAGCGAGCCGAGTGTGGGTTTGGTTTTGTGAGGATCGTCTGATCAGCTGTGTTTACAGTCAGAAAACGGTGATGCAGATGGTTTCAGTTAAAAATCTAAGTGTTCCGAGTTTTTCCAAATCTCACAGTAATTACAGAGAAGTGGTTTTGAAGAATATAAAAGGGTCAGCATGTGAGGGAATGCTACTAGTTGTTGATTTTTACTTTTAAAGAGGTTTGATCTTAGTTTTGTTGCAAATGTCTAGTGGATTAAATTAGGTGTGACGCTAGCGAACAAAAGCAGCTACTATATCTGTTCTGTCATAAGTGGAGAGACTTCTTGTTAAAAACATTAGGAAAAGGTGTTAAAAGGAGGCTGAGCTTTTATGTTGTCATTTGATTTATCTTAAACAGCTTTTGGGCTCAATAATAAACATTTTAAACATAGTTTCTATAATAATTTCTCAAGTCCTGCAGCTCAGTCACAGGAGATGGGACTCTTTATATTTAGAAGTTATTGTGCTTAAACGTTTTCTACAAGTTTGAAAACTGTGGCTGGTTTTGTTTGAATGCTGTCTGCTGCTCGTGTTGTGGTGAATTATGGTATTTTGACAATTTTTGAACATTATTTTTATTTCATGTCATTTAGCATACTATCTAGGATGAAGAAATAAAGTAAAAAAATGTAAACAATGCTACAAAATGAGCAACGCCCTGATTAGAGCATTATATCAGTGACCATTTCGAAAAACCCAAGTTCAGCAGAAGTTTGTTAATTATCAGTTTGCTTGAATCAGGAATGCTAAAGCAGGGAAACGTCTAAAATGCAGGATAGTGACCCTGTGGGCAGTGTTGGGAAAGTTCGTTCTAAAGCTGAACTAGTTCAAAGTTCAGTTCATACATTTTAAAATGAACTACTTCATTTTTTGGTTTATAATTTCAAATTTTTTGAACTAAGGTCACTGTTCCAAAAACGAACTACTTCATAGTTCTTTTTTTCCAATACACACACACACATATATATATATATATATATATATATATATATATATATATATATATATATTCTAAATAGCATGAAGAAAAACTGAGTGGCTTTCATTAAAAGATTAATATTTAATCAATCTGAGGGAAGAACCAGGCTGAGGTAGGAAACAAGGATGTACCTGTAATTATCTTTAAATTAAGTCACTTCTCAAATTTTGTGAATACATTTTCTGACTTGATTGCCCAAAGATAAAGAAAACGTTATAGAACTTATAAAGTACAACAATCAGCCCCAAATCAATTAGTTAAAAAAAGCAAATTAGACATAGAAGAGTAGGCGCCACACCGACCGCTACTCCCTATGGCAGCCGCATTTCCAGGGTAAAGTCTATGGTTCACCGGATGTTTTGTAAGTTTTAGCTAAAGCTTTAGCTCTGTTGAAATCTGGAGCTCAAACGGCGAGAAAACGCCGTTCATAAACCTGTTCACACACGCCAGAATGAGCGCGCTCACTTTAACAATGTCAGGCAAAATACGAGCGAATTCAGTTCACGTTCACCCAAAAAACAAACGAGTTCACGAACGATCGTTCAATGAATGCGTTCAGGTACAACACTGGCTGTGGGACTGTATATCGTGACCACTGCTATGGAAAACCTATCTTTTAATTTTTTCTATGTTCCGTTTCCAAACTGTTTTCAAGGCTCAGTCCTCCACCTTAGGGAGACCCAGGAGAATGAGAAGTGTCATTCAGGCCAACCCAAAAAGAAACAACTTAAGTGTCATCGGTAAAGACTTAAAATCTGTGGTAAACAGGTTGTGTAGAAGACATTTCATGAACCTCAGCTGCAGGGAAGGTTTCTTTTTGCCCTTCATCATGCACTTTTTGAGGCTAATCATGGCAGAAGATCAAACCAACAACAATAATGTCATTGTCATGATCCTGGCTCCTCTACCTCCTCCTTAGCTCTGATCACCCCAGATCACTTCAGACCCAAACCTGCCCCAGAGCTCCAGAACCAGCCTGCAGCACCCCAGTCATTCCCCTCAGACCTAACCTGTGTCTGTGCGCAAAACCTGCTTTGGTGATTCTTATTTGGCTTCTTCCAGCTAAAGCTGGACACGAGTACTAGAATAAAGAAACATTTGTTAGTCGTAAAAAAGAAATCCAGTGTTAAATTTGTGGTTTAAGGTATGGTGTTGCTAAAAAATGGAAAAAACCTGTCAAACAGCACAGCAATCAAAGGCCCACTGCTCAGCTGCTCAGTCAATCAGAGCAGACTCTGACCGCAGCACAGCTGGAAAGGAATTACGCTCCAGACTTTTGTTCTCTGGGAAATGAAAGTTTCACTTTGTGCTGAAGAAGCAGAAGTTATGAGACATTTTATAGCATCCTCCAAATGCATGTAATAAAATACAACATGCACACCTCGAGCGCTAAGTGACATGAAAATAATAGATTTTTACACTTTATCTCATAAGAGGATAGCTGCATCCCTTTATAATGAAAGGTCTGAACGGGGATCAGCGCTAATCTTTACACCTGTGAAAGGGACTGAGCTCGTCTGTGTGTGTGCACAACGATCAGGAGGGAATCTGCCTTTATTGCCTCTACCCTTAACAAAAACTGGGACTGTGTTTGCGTGCGTGCGTGTGTACTTGTATGTGTTGCAGCAGTGGGTAAAATGAGTATTTTAATGCAGATCAGATAGAGATTCTTGAATGTCAGACTCTCTCTCTTGCACGCTCTTCTCTTGGTGGCAGCTGGGGGAGCTTGAGAGCATGAATGTGAGTGTAGGAAGGTAGCGGGCAGCTAACAGAGGGATTTAAGAGCTCGTCGAGAGATTTTTTTTTGTGTATACAGCCTGCACGGTGTGTGAATGTGCAGGCTTTGGGGCATTAAGCTGTTGAAGTGTCAGGCAGTGGGGTGTTATTATGGAGCCAGATGTACTTAAAGGACAAACGGATGTATGGTCCACGTAAAGGCCAGTCATCTGTCCACCAGCTGGCTCTGACAGACTGTGTCTTGCTGCAGCTCTGCCTACCCAGACTCATTTATTTGGGTAATGGCAGCCACCTTTTTCCGTTTATTTCTCCTTTATTCTGTTATCTCTTTCCTTTCACGTGTCTCTCCTCAACTCCATCCCTATCCCCTCTCTCCCTCTTGCTCATCTCCTCTCTTTTGTGTTTGAATAAATTACACAGAATCACAAAGGCTCAGGCTCGGGCTATATTCTCTGTACACACGTGGTCCCAGTCTACATCGCCTTACTGCGCTGACCCAGATAATGTCACATCACGCTGAATCTCCAAGCAAAGCTCCTGTCTCTCCACGGCTGATCACCGACCGCGCGTACAGCGAGCTGAGCTGCCGGAAGCCACCTTAGCTCTGTGGCTGTTTTGCCTCATCTGGGTGCAAATGACCAAAAAAAAAAAAAAAGACTTGAGGACAAAAGCTTTGGAGTAACTGGATCTTGCATTGCTAAGCTGAGTCTGGTGCAGTGGGTTGAGCTGTGAGAACAAACCCTGGGAGAAAAGAGGAAAAGCAGGCCAAGGGCTGGAAAACTGTTAATGCATGTTTCAGCTCCCCACGTCCTTATATAGCTCTATTCCCCACAGACGGAAACAGTAAGAGAGGAGAGCGGTGCAGAAGAGGAGAGCATGTGGCCTTTGGGTGTAGTTTCCATTAATTGGTTGTGTTTCATATGCTGTTGAGTTCCAGTTAGGAATAAATATCTGTGCACTCATGGGAAACCTAATAATTTTCACATTTCTGCAGTGCTGATTCCCATCTTGAGTTTTCTCGATTTGCATAGCAGAGGAGGTGTCTGCTGAGCAGGAAACATGGGGACAGGAAGGCAGCCATTGACCCTTCCCCCCTCCTCCCCTCCCTCACTCCCTTTCTACTTTATGGATGACTTCCAGATGTACGATCAGCTTGACAGGCTGATTGGACCGGCGCTGAACAGGCGCTCCTGCTCCATGTACAGACGTAACCGTGGGCAAAGTCCAATTTGTTGCTGCTTTTTGTGCATATTACATCTGCGACTTTGTTCGGCTGCCAAAACAGACCTTTTGTGCGTTCAAAGAACATTTTTAGCTGCACAGATCATAGCTGCACAAAAAGGGATGAGAGACCAGACAGATTCTGGTTCATTTTCAAAGGTGCGTTTAAATCAGCTGCTGCAGCTAAAGGAGCAGGTGCTCTGATGCAACAGGAAAAGTTCTTTTATCCGACCCTGTTTTACGCAACGGCGTTGGCTGATTCTTCATTTCATTTTTTTTGTCAGGAAAGTTCTTTAACATCCTCCATGAAGTTAAACTAGACGGATTTTGCACATTATTTAAAAAGAAGCACAATGTATCCTGTCAAAGAACACTATTATGTCTCGAGCAATGTACAAAAATGAGCCTGAAGTTGTTCATAAATAGGAACAGTTGTAGGTTTTTTTATACTCACAAAATAAGAAGCATGAATAGCAAAACTGTGCTGAGTGGCAAAACAAATGCATTAAAATGATTACATGCACTCATGATGCTATTACACTAAATTAATTTTAAAAGACGAGATCAAAACAGTAGCTCAACCATAAAGCTCATTTCTGAAAGCTGCTTAGATCTCTCTTTATATCTGCTTTCACACCCCTGTCTCACTGTGTTAAAAGGGCAGCGTAAAACTCCACGGGTTCCAATTCCTTTCAAGGCTGCTTCATAGAATGAATATTTTTGATAAGATTTATGCTGATGAAAAGCCTCTCTGGGACTCAGTTTAGCAGTTTTTCCCTCCTAAAAGCACAAAGAGCACATGCAGTGGCAATCTTGCTAAGGAGGGACCCTTTTGAATGTGACACTCGCGACTTCCTGCAGGCTGAATGGGTGCAGGGGCGTATGCATCTCAAGGAGGTGTGAAGGGAAAAGATTATTTATGGAGCACTTCATTCATAGACATGCAGCCCTGCATGTGTGGGGCGGTAGATAACACGTGAGGAATGACATCATATATGTTCATTCACTGTGATTTGCAAAGATGGCTGCTTTTGAGGATTTTTACCCGTATGGGTAACAACCAATACGAGATTATTTATATTTCAATTAATTAATTAATGAAGCTTTATCACACTCACATTGGTGACACAGCCATCAAACAGGAAGTGAGGTAATTTCTTAGCCCCTCTTTGAGCTTTTACTCCCGACTTAATTACAGGTTGCACACAGCCGGACCAGTGGTGATATAGAGGGGTGTGCGCAGGGACACCTGAAGCAGCCAATCAGCTGGTTGCACTGGCACAGCAACATTTATTTGTCAGATGGGTGCATTGTTTCTCTCATTGCAGGGGCCGTAACACCTCCCCCCTCAAAAGAGTTCCTCCAAGTAACTCACAAGGACTGCTGAAACTCCTCGGCTCCTCCCCCACACACCACAACAGAAAAACGTCAAAAGAAAAATGTGATGGACCGGCAAAAAATAACAAAAGAAGAGAGACCACCTAGATAGGACTGGTATAGGTGAACTTTGCATCGCTTGGGGGCGCTGCCACAACTGCCTTTCACTTAATAATCAATGTTTTAGTCTCTAATGTGACAGGAGGTCTCAAGGCTAAAACATGTCAACTTTACACGTCAAGAGTGGATGATTACTCAACGAGAGCTCTTCTATAATTCATCAAACATCCAATCGAATGCTGTCAGTGTGTAGATCCTGATCGTGACTTTTGAGTGAACTTTTACCTCGGATGAGAATTTAACAAACCAGGGTCGATTCTCCTGCTATTCTCGTTCAAGTTTAGATTAAAGACTGAAAGAATTTGACAGGTACCTCTGCGAGCGTGTGTGTGTGTGTGTGTGTGTGTGTGACTGACAGAAAGAAAGAGGCAGGGAGCTTTCCGTTCCTTCACCGCCTCAGAAATGAATTATTAAGAGTGATGAACTGAAAATAACGTTGGTGAGGAGAGGAGGTTCACCGCTTCCCACACACACACACACACACACACTCCCTCTCTCTCTC
>SSNS01001585.1:0-18230 GCA_006937985.1 Aphyosemion australe | reverse complement strand
CTGCATGAAAATCGTAATGTGGAGCAGAAAGCTGAAGTTGAAGGTAGAGCAGATGTAGCTAACTGCTCAAGCCACACAGGATAACCCGCTCGAAAAACAAGCGCACCCCGAAGAGGTTTGTCACCGCCCAGTTCCAAACAGTTCTCCCATTGGCCGAGTGGTTGCTAGGAGATTATTCTCCAAAGTTTGAGAGGGAGCAGAAAAAATCCGTGAGCGCAGGGAGCTGACTTGTGTGAGCAGTTTTAATCTGTGCAGAGAGAACGTTTGCACACGTGAAGAAAATATCTGTGCAAGAAACTTAAAATCTGAGTGCAGAAAGAAGGATTTGAGGGAGAACAGAGTATATTTGAAAGAGAGCAGACATTTTGAGTGCAAGCATTGAAAGTTTTGAAAGCAAGGATATAAAATCCTGCTCTCAAATTTAAAATTCAAGCTCTTGATATTTGTCAGTTAAATTCCCCCATATACATGCATCAAGCATAAACCAAGCTTAAAACATCACCTTCATAAGATGTATCTTTGGATTTTTATTTCTAATCTTCTGATTTTCTGGTTACATTAATTGTCAAGACTCGAACATGTTAGAGTTAATTAATTGGTCTCATTTAATTGAATTGATGAACTATTCAGACACTCCTCAGTGTGAAGGATGGGCTGCATTTTACTGCCTTGTTAGAAAATGATTCCCTGCTGTTAAAACTAATGAACTGCTTAAATGCTGCATGAATATCCAAGGATAGGGGAAATGATTCCCTGGAGACTGAATCGCCATCCAAACTAAATCAGGCCTAACCGAGGTGTCCAACCTCAAAGCCGGATCCGTATTACGGTTAAAAATCCTCTTTATGCAGCTGAATCCTGCAAAGGCAGCAACACACCTGAAAATTATGACAAATTCAAAACCTCCCCTGGCCTCTGCAGACCTCTTGAATGTGAAAAGCTACTTAGAGTGAATTGTTTTACCACTTGATCATTCAGGAGATGCTCGGAGAGACGTGCCGGGTTAAAGTGAGAGCTTGTCCCTTTGTCAATCAAAGCAACACAAGACGAACATCTCTGTCAAAATTTGTCTTCATCCCTCCGCCGACTAAGCTACTCTTGTTTTGACATCTGTGTTAAATGAGGCCTTTGTCAAATCCTGCCTCTGCAGGCTTAGAGCAGCTACCTTGGGAAATCACAGCTGCCTGGAAGTGTGTGCGTGAGTGTGTGTGTGCGAATGCACTTGTATGTGTGTGTGTGTATCATACATATCCATGATGCCACTGCTCCTTCTCCTGCATGTAAGAAGGGGTGTGTGTGTGTGTTTGCAGCAGCCAGTATGGTTGGGTTTTCTGACTCTGGGGGTTAATTGACAAGTTCCCACCTCCCTCATTCATGTGGGTCTCTGGGGGGGCACTTAGGCTGCATGCAGTCGGAGCTGCACACCTCCACTCATGGAGAATGCATAAAGGGATCTCTGGTGTATCTGTGGATTAGGTGTGATGTAAAGTGTGTGTGGGGCGTGGGGGAAAACAATGCCTATACAGGTGAAGTTATTCACCGTGCCTCACACGTGTGTCTGGTGTGACTCTGGACGTGGAACTAAGAGTACAAGCAGGTAATCTGACCACAGTTAAATGCTATTTGAGTAGAAATGCGGTTCAGAGTTACCTGATAGGTTGAGCCTTGTGTCGATGATTTGAAATGACTTCATAAACATGAGACAGATTATTTGTTTCATCTCTGAACAAAAGTTTCCTCAGAATTAGTACCCCAAGTGTAACACTGGAGATACAAGAAGCCACCTCAACATGGGGCCACCATCTTTGGAGAGAGAAATGAGGTTGAGTGCAATGGAAGACAGGTGGCTCAGGGAGGAGACCTTGATGTGCTGATCTTCAAATCGTAAACTTAAGTTTATAAAAGAGTTAAAATGTGTGGCAATCACAAAACACAAAATTAAAGTCCCAAAACTAAACCAATTCCCAGCCAGCACACATAGGTGGGCCTCATATGGGATCTATATGGGCAAGCCATATGGGTCCCAATAGGGTTTGTCCACGGTTTCCATGGTGGCTCCACAGGGGTTTGCCTGTGTTTGAGTTAAACCCTCTGAAAACCCATGTAGGGCCCGTTAAAATCTATGTGGGCAAAAATCTTTCTTTGCAAAACCCCATGGGACAAACCCTGTTGGGACCCATATGGCTTGCCCATATAGATCCCATATGGGGCCCACCTATGTGTGCTGTCTTGCTTGATTTTACTCAGGAAATTTGCACATCCAGATAAAGACAACTGCCATTCTCTTCTTTTCCTGATTAGACCTCACACAGCTTTCTTACCTCACTAGAACTCTAAACATTACCAGAGAGACAGAAAATCACTTCACATGCTCATCAAACACCAACTCTGCTCTAAAGACTTCATCCAGCTCACTGACAGAGCAGGAGAGCAGAGCATCATCATCAAAAGACGACACCTACTGCATCGCTGGATTCCACACATGCTGTGAAACAGAACTGTTTAATTGTGTAACATTTAGGGTGTCGAACGTGACATTAGCCAGGCATGAGAACGTACTTTTTTCTGTTTCAGCCTGGTGGTCATGCCTGACTTCACCCAGACTCCTCAGGCTGTCTCAGCAGATGGCTGAGACATTGATCATGATCTGATTTCAGGTGCATGGACCAACAGACGCGACCAGAGGATGAGTGAGTCAGTCTAAGGGGAGATTCTGTGGTAACCTATGGGTTTTGATGTGACGAAGCTTTAATCGTACCATTTTTTATTTTTTGCAATTCAAAGATGCGTCGGTTTGTTTTACAGAGGCGTGACACAGCAGATAATCTCTATTAAGCCACGTATCGCTATCTAAAAACCAACAGGGGCAGGTTCAGAGGCATGATTCCCATTTCCTGTATTTAAAACTAGTTTTCTTCAATGTGTCTCTCCCGGATATGAAAATGGTGCAAATTTCCAAACTCAATTCTAAATGCATGCAGTCCTTCCTGTGTGCGTACTCTCTGTACTCGCAGGTGTGATTTGGGCCGTAGCTTATAGGGTTCTCTATCAGTAAGGACCAAGTGTTTGGGCTTGGCTTAACTCGGTCTATTTATGAGGTAAACACAGAGATAATCTCTCCCTGGTTTGCATGTCATAAATCCATCAATCCACTACATTGCAGCTCTGTAATGACAAATATTTTGTTGTGGACTCTATCAAACCCCTGAGGTGCGGCTGCCTGTGTGGTCGCCTTCTATGCAGACGACTCTCTGGTTGTTGGCAAACTGACAATCTGATGGTCTGATGCTCTGACTCGCTGGTATGTAGAGAACAAGACAAGTCTGGATGACGGAATCCTGTTCAGCTTCTTTTTGCTTCAAAAGGCACGATTGTTGAAGCTTTTTGCTTTTCTTGTTACTGTCGTGATTGTTTTTCTGAGCTTGGAGATGATTTTGCTGCTTGCTGTCATTTGACAGCTGAACAAACTGCAGCAGGTTTTGGTTTTGAAACAGTACTAAGTTGACGAGCTAATGGCTACTTTGAAAAAGACCAAAACCAAATTGGAATGCCACTGTCCTAAAACCACTGCTGTCTCAAACGTTTCGTTGTAGCAGATCCTGACAGACGTGATGAGATTCCTTCCAAAAGTAGACCCAAGTTCCAGTAGAGACTAGCTGCTGTTGCAACTTTGTTACAATATCTTGCAAAGTGTATAAAAACTAAGGCCGTTTGATGATCTATCAACACCTGGTAAGATATTAATTATTTTTAACAGAACACTACTTTAAAAGATGGACTCTTCTTTTAACGACTAAAAAACAAAACATCAGTATTTAACATTATGTCGACACATACAGAAGGCCAAAGGCATCCAGATCTGATGGTTTACGGTCTTAATGCGTTTAACTTGTTTATCTCCTGAAGCCAGAATGAAAGGAAGAGGAGACGGAGATAGAGATGTTGTTTAACAAGAATAATGCTCATGTCTGTGACGCGGTATGCGGCTCTGCTGTGCGTCTGAGCTCACGCTCTAACCGTCTTTGGCAGCTTCATCGACCACCGGCCACAAACATCTTTACTTGATTTTAATGTTTGTTGTATAGAAAACCGTTCACATGCCCTTCCTGCCCGTAGAGCACTGTGGCTGAAACACGAACAAGAACTGACTGGAATGACACAATCAGGAAAAAAACGTTTACTTAAATAATGTTAATAATGATGCAGCATGGATTCATGTGAAATACTAAACTTTCACACACACAATCAACCAAAATGAAAGGAAAATGTGTTTTGCAAAACATTTTAATGCAACGTTTTTGTGCATCTATTACATTTAAAAGGATTTTAATGTAAACTTTATACGTTTTCCATGAATTGCAACAAATAAAATTCATAGAAACTTTAAGACAAGGCCCAAATTTTCCAATGGAGAATGTGTCAAACATAAAAATGCAAAACTACACCTAAATGCATTTTCCATGATAGAATCAGCTGAGTTTTTATGCATCAAAACTCTGCTTTGATGGGAATTTCATGCTATTTAGTCTGCAAAAATCAGCCAAACCATAATCGTTACGAACTTTTTGTTTTGTTTTAGGACTTTTTAATTCTCTGAACTCCTCATACTGTAACAAAGGCATTCCTCTGCAAAAGAGAGAGGAGATGAAGACTCAGTCATGACTAAGATGCATCCTGGTAAGCCTGACTTTCATGGATCATCAGCAGCCTCTTTAGCTGATCCGACATCAGTCATGAAGTTCATGGGTGGATTGCTGTCAATCGCCACCACGCATCTCCAGCTGCTCCCTTTAGCACAACAAAGAGCTGATGTATTTACTGCAGCCCTGCAAAGCTTTGTGTCTTATTAAACACTTCAAAAGCATCATTTCAAGTAATATTTATTAAACTGGCGGTTTGAGATTCACCTGCAGGAACAGGGAATGAAATCTTCTGCTCGTGTCAGTCAAGTTAAGCAGACCATCATAACGCTGCCTGTGTGTGAAACGTGGGTCTAACTGTGGTGAGTTCCCACAAAAACGAAGCATTTGTCATGTGATCAAACTAATATTCAGGTTTTTTCATAGCTCATTTATTCAGCGCCTATAAGAGACATAATTATAGTGTTGGAGAATCTGATTAAATACGTTTTCACGGTTGGCAGCACTACTGTCAGACGTTTATTGTTGTTGTGCAAACCTTTCATCAATTAATCTTACTGTTCTCAGTCGTGTTTGTTCAGACAAAATACAGGATGAAGGTGTGTGTAGTCTGGGCGTTATTTCCTCTCCTATTGTGTGTTGTCATACAGCAACATGGTGGGAACGTCGCAAACACACTCGTCTGCGTGTGTGTGTGTGTGTGTGTGTGTGTGTGTGTGTGTGTGTGTGTGTGTGTCAATCTGACACTAGATTTGCTGTAAAGTGTGTTTGTTTTGCTTTTATCTTAATTATAACGAACAAAGAACAACACAAGTTTTCTGTTTAGATTCAGTGAATATCAATTAATTTTATTAAAGTCATACTTTGCAACTTTTTCATATTTTTAAATCATTTTCTTGAGCCAGTTTGTGCTAAAATGACCCTTTACAGGGTTAATGAAATGTCACTCAGACCCCCACCGTCCTTTGTGGCCAGAATATCGCACTTGCAACTTCAGAGTGGCGGGCCGCTCCCTGTGTGAATAAATTCAGCTGACATGCCTGGTGCTGCAGTCTGCTTCCAGCATGTTTTAGATCATGAACACAGCTGATTTGTTTGATGTAGTGATGAACCGCTCCTGTAGACACTAATGAAGGCTGAGGAGACGTTTCAGCAGTTAGATTAAGGCGTTAAAAAGACGAACGCACAGCGAGGAGATAAGTTTCACTTTTAGTTCTACTGACGGACACTAGGGGGTGCTAAAAACAAGCCAAAACTGCACAGTATCTCTTTAACATACTTAAAAATAAGAATTAGGGAACAACTGATTTTAGGATGATAATTTCTTCTATATCACTTACATTATTTTTTTCCCTCAGAGTAAAAAATGTTTAATTATTAAAGAAAAAAAAGTATTTTAATAAAAATACTGATGTTTTAAACCCACTGAACTGTTTTGACTTGATCATTTTAAATGAACTAATAACATAAGTAATATAAACACAAATAAAAAGCATAAATTATTAAAAATCTGGACTCAAACTATATCTAAATCTAAAACACACGTTTTCATCTACAAAGAATATTTTAATGTCGTCGTGTCACTGAGGAACGCTCCGGTTGACGGATTCATTTTTTCTATGGCGGTTTGATTTCAGGTGAACTGGACCATAAATGAGCTAAAGTGGGTCAGGAGACGTACGGGAGCAGACAGGACAGTTTGGTTCTGGCTTTGATCTGCGGACCAGCAGAATCCTCTGTAATCCTTTAATGGGCGGCTGCTGACTCACCAGGACGGTCGTCACACTGGAAACCATCTGTCACACTCAGAGCAGCAAGTCTGGACCAACCTGCGTCTGGGATTAAAAATATGTGCCAAAGAGAAAAGATATTAGTTTGGTCTGAGTGTTTGAAATTGAGACGAATTTTTTCTTTCATGCAAAGATTTAATAAAATGTTACAGAATAATGACGACTTCCTGTTGCAAATATAATTATAATCTGGTTAATTATGTCCTTCAAGGAACATTTGAGGTGATTCTTTTTGTTTTAAATAGTTTCTGTTTGGTTTCTTCTTTTTATGTTGAATAAAACAAAAGATAATTATTCACACATCAATAACAACCATTTTGCCCTAATTGATTATAGAAATGTAAAGAACAAAAAGCATTTAGATACTTTTATCTTGACATAGACATGATTCACAGTTTTTGTATCTATTATTAATAAAATGAAAATGCAACAAAGAAAAAGAAATGATCCAAATGTTAGAAAACCTATTCAGCAACTTGGACAAATAACATAAAAGAAGAGTTTTCCTGCAGGACTGTTTGGCTGCAGGGCTCCAATTAGGAGTGTGGACCTGAGGAAGACTCCGGAGACTCTCTCCCTTCCTCCCGTCTCTGAGCCTCTGAGCGGGGATTAAAGATGGCTGGGTAAGAAAATGATGACCTGCTAAGCCTTTTGCTCTTTTTTTGTTCTTTTGTGTCAGAATGGTTGTGAACTTTGTGGGGGAGGGGTGGATAAAGGTGTGTCTGCATCGCCCAGGCCGCTGATGGGACGTCCTGCTTTAAACCCGCCTTACCTGTGTCTGCTCACCTTACACAGGTGTGTGTGCGTGTGCATGCATGTGCGTGTTTAAATACAGGTTTATAAGGGGGCTGAACTATCAGCCTTGTTGAACACCTTCATCTCCAGGATCTGTTCTGCAAGCAACCACTAAATTACATGAAAAAGATTCAATTATGTGGTTACCATGGTGACCCTATAAGCCACTGGCATCAGCTTTAACCTTTTTTTTGTGTTTTTTGCTCTTGTTTCTGTTTCATCTTCTTTTTTGTCCAAATGAGGTATTTGGTTTGATCTTAGTTTTCAGGCACACTTTAAATTTCCCTCAGATATTTCAGAATAATTATTATTCTCTTTAAACTTATCATCGTACCAGTAAACACTCAGGCGACAGCTCACTGGAGAAATTCATCTATTTGCTCTTTTTAAGAGTTTTATCAGGAACAACGAGCTTTAGCAACATCTGTAAGCTCTTTAATTTCTATCAAATCTTCTGCTCTCAGACCCCTTTGCCAATTCAGAGTGCTCACACACACACACACACACACACACGCACGCACGCACGCACACACACACACACACACACACACACACACACACACACACACACACACACACACAAAGAAAGTGGTTGCTAGTCCTGGCAGAGGAAAGAAAAAAAACAAGTAGCCCAAAGTGGGGCATCCTCCCTGAGGTAGGAATTGCACTGGAATGCTGAATCAGCCAATCAGATTGAAGCAGAGAAGGAGGGGCCGGCGTTTAGCCATGATGATGCTAATTCATCCAATTAGAGCTGCGGACCTCGCTTCAACCCCCCCACACCCTCCACAATGTCAATGGCAACATTTATCCCCCAATAAAACAGACGTGATCTCAGGGGCCCGGGCCCTGCCAGGGCTTTCCGTTCCTACAAATTTGACTTGATTGTACAGTGCTGCGCCTGTAAGCACTCCGAGGGATGATTACTGAGCTTATGTTGCATGTTTTAAAGGCATTTCACTCCGTTTTCTCTTTTTCCTCTGTGAGCTGGAGCCCTTGATTGAAATATTAAGGCTCAAACACAAAGATTGCACAGACGGAGAGCGGTAGGTCGCGGTAGGTCTGAGGGGGTTTAGCTAATATCCCGTCAATCAGTGCAAAACAGCCTCAAAGCTATCAGTGAACATGAGCAGAAGACCATGTTTACCAATACGGTGGATAAAAGCATATTATAGATCTTCTTTAAACATTTTACTCTTTAGTATAGAAAAAGACAAAACGGCACATTTAAATATTGTCTAGAGGTGGAAATGAGATCTAAAAGCAGAAATAAAACATTCTGTTCATTAGAAATGAGTCTTCCTGCAGGAAGGTGCATGAAAGTTGCTGAAGCATCTAAAGACCTTTCCATGTGGAGATCTGTATCACCTAATCCTGCAAAAGCCCAATGAATTAACAATGCATCACCTGCACAGGTACCTTCTGCAAAGCAGCATGCAGTTTTTACAAAATGCACGTCGTCCATTTGTGGGATTTTGGTTGTTGTTTGAGTTTCAGGCGTCTCTTTAAAAGTTCAGTAAGTTTTGCTCCAAACGTTTGTTCAAGCTGTAAATCAGATCTGAGGGGAGTTTGGCTCCCAACACCCAGGAGTAAAGTCGGCTGGTGTTTAACTAGTTTAAGGTTCATTTGCTGTTTTACTTGATGTCCCTGAAAAAACGTGGGACAAAAAAGGGTCAGATCAAAATTCTTGATGAGCAAGGTGGGTTTGTTGTTGTTTATGGTCCAAATTATAATAATTTATGTCCTAATTTACATTTCTGGATTGGATCTGAATTAGCCACTGCTCCGAGTCAAACACACCTTACCTCTGAAACTCAGATTGATGCAGTCCAAAGGTGGGATTAGAGATTATCAGATGCACACACCTGGATCATCTTTATTAGCCAGATGTTTTGTCATCTTCACAGGTGAATTATTTCTTTTATAGAGCTCTCCTAACCCAGGATGCGGTCAGAGCTCATAAAAAACTCTTACTAGAAGAGAAATTGGAGGCTTTGTGAATCTGTGAGGGAATCTGACCCATGAACACGTGTTTCCTTATCCCACCACCACCTTTCCATTAATTCCTGCCTGAACCCAAACACTTCTGCTAATCTCTGGAGCTTTTTCATTAATCTCATTAAGACTGTCCCTTTCCCTGGAAAACGGCTGCTGTGACTAATTAAAGAGCATAAAAGGATCCAGGATGAGGAGTTTAATGCTGCTGGAGATCAGCGCGCCACAGCCCAGGCCTTGTGTGTGAGGCCCTGCAGCGCTGATCCCACATCTGCTGCAAACTCATGTCAGGTGTGTGTGTGTGTGTGTGTGTGTGTGTGTGTGTGTGTGTGGTCTCAAGGTGTCAATCAAAATTAAATCCAAAGATTAAAGGAAGGGGATGCCCTTCCCCGGCTTTTGATTATAGTGTTTGTGGTGAGGTCGGTAAATGCAGATGCAAATGTAGAGTAAGGTAGGCGATGGCGGACTCACCTGCACAGGTAAACAGGAAGAACTGAGTCAGACGTTTATTATCTTATTTACTCATTTGGCAGATTTAAATGATGGCAGCAGAACAAAATTAAACAAAATACGTGAGTGTCTGATTTTGATGATAGGAAAATAAGGAGGAAGATGGACACAAAGAGGGTGGTCACCATGGTAACCCAAACATATCATATATTGTTTAAGGTGGAAAGGAGAGACTGGAGGCGGACAGGTTAATCCTCTGCTGGCATCCCTCCTATTCATCCCTCCTTCGTCACACTCCTCTCCACCTGACGTTTATTCCAACCATCAGCCTCACTCCTCCTTTGTTTTAGGCCACTAGTTCTGAGAATTATCTTCAGAAGTTGGACCGCATGATGCAACACTCTGACTCAGGCTTTTTTCATCTGTAACAGAGCATATCTGTCATGCACCGTCGCACCGATTAAATCTAAAGGCCACGTTCTGATAACTGAACTAACAGAAAAACTGCCACCTTTGTGAGGTGAACATGAAGGGTTGACTTCTACCAGTGGCATGTCTGGTGCAGACTGGAAGTGTCACATCAACGCTCGGTAGTAAGAGGGCAATAATCCAAAAGTAATGTTGGCTTTAACTATTGTAATTACAGGACGTTCCATAATTGTTCAATTCTTTCTTCTAAAGGCTGAAAAGCAACTGCAGCTTATTCAGAAAGCTGCTGCTAGAGTCTTAACATGAACCAAGAGAACCGAGCACATCACTCCTGTTCTTAAAGCTCTACACTGGTTACCAGTAAACTACAGAATCCATTTCAAAGTGCTTCTACTAGTTTATAAATCACTCAATGGCATGGGGCTGAAATACATGTGTGATCTCCTTAGAGTATACACACCCAGCAGGGCTCTGAGATCCTTAGGAAGCAGTCAGCTGGTAGAACCTCGGGTCAGAACCTAGCAGGGTGAAGCTGCTTTTAGCTGCTATGCTGCACACAGATGGAATCAGCTTCCTCGTGACCTCAAATGTGCCAAAACTCTAGTAACTTTTAAATCAAAACAGAAAACAGATTCAGATGATAAAGCTTTAAGATGGGTTCTATTAATAACAACATCTAATCTAACCTTTATCTATTATCAGTGCTCAAAAAACTGCAGAAAAGCCACTGTCATTGTCCGTTTTTCTGTCTGCAATGGAGGGTTCTCATTGCCCAAATGCCCTTAAAGGGTTAATAATGTTTTTGAGATGCAGGTAAAATTAAAATCTATGATCAGGATTGAAGTTGGCTTAAAGATTTATTAAAGCAAAAATGAAAAGAAAAAAAGGCTTTATTAAAAATTTTAAGAAACTGAAGGAAACTGGAAGCTAAAATCTGAGTTGGTTTGAGACGTGCAAGTTCCTGCAGCAGCAGAGGGAAGAACCAGGAAGTAAACAATCAGCTCCATTAATCAGCTGAATGACCTCCTCAGAACAACACAGCATGTGCTCAACAAGTTCCGTTTGTGTTCAACAGAATTCTTCTATGATGCCGATGGCTCGATCCCAGCTTCTCCCACTAAAGTGTTGCTGCATGTGGAATTAAAGATGGACGCTCTGGAAGTGCGTCAATGCGCTTGTTTGTGTCATAAATTCTTACAACAGTCTTTTCTCATCTTGAATGATGTCAGAGCTAATTACACGAAACAAGGATGTAATTAAAACGTTGTTTTCATGTAGTCTGAGTATGAAACGGGTCCATAAAGGGCAGCGTGCACNCCACACCAGTCCCTCTGACTGCCACCAGTAGGCAATGTGGGTTAAGTGTCTTGCCCAAGGACACAATGGGGCACTTCACAATAACAACCTTTCGATTACGGGGCAGACACTTAACTCCTCTGCCACCGTTGTCGTAAATAAACAATTTTAAACGATAAATGATTTGTTTTCATTAGGGACCTTTTTTCCATTTGTTCATCATTCATCCTCGACATTAAAAACACCTTTTCTAAATAATAAGACATTAGTTGGACAATAGACAAAGAAGAAAGTCATCTGCAGTTATCAGCTGCGTTTGGTTTCTATGATTGAACACAAAACTTATTGTTCATGAAATCCTATCATGTCCATGTTCTCATCCACACCACGGTAACAAGCTCAAGGGCACAAACTGCGTCACTGTAAAAGATCAGAGTAAAGATTTAATTTCCTTACGTTTCTGTTCTGTTGGGCTGCTTTTAATCTTTAGAATTTCTGACAAAAGGGTAATCGATGATTGAGTTTTGGTAGAAAGGTATGTTGTTATAAACAAGAGATAATTGAGTCTGAGGTTTAGGGAGGATAAACTGCATAATATACATTTGCTGGAAATTATTTTTAGTTAATAATTACAAAATTGTTCCGATTCTATTGTTAATAAAAACAAAAGCTTATGTGTTCCTTCGTCAAATGTTACTTCCTGTTTCCATGAAGATGGTTGAAGTTTAACTATGTTGTCATGAAAAATAAAGGTTCATTAAAAGCTAAAGGATTGACTAACAAACCGATGCGTTTGTTTATTTTAGGAGTCAAATATCGATTTAAATGTCAGTCATCACAAATATTAGACACAAGTTCTAAATACTTCCTTAAAAGGATTTATACTTGCAACAGTGTTTCGTGTACTTTGGTACTTTAATGGAAACATCCACATGATGCCTGTAAAACAGCTGTTCTCTGCATCTTTTCTCTGAGTGGGTTAATTATTGCTTTTATTCATCATAGGTGAAATAAATGTGTTACCAATGACAGGATGTTGTGAAACTGAGCATAAAGACGAGGAAATAGACCCACAAGCAGTTTGCTAATTCACATGTTAATAATCACTTTTCCTCAGCAGTTTGTGCCTGACAGTAGGGTTAGGGTTAGGGTTAGGGTTAGGATTAGATTTTAGGTTTAGGGTTAGATTTTAGGGGTTGTGATCAGCCACATGAGCCTGTTAACAGAATAAAATCAGGTCATGAATAAAGGTAAACACAGTCTTGTCTAAACGCTAATTTGACTTGTTACATTTCCTTGTTTTATGTTCTTTTTTCTGGAGAGTAACATAATGTGGCAGAACAAGATTTAAATCACTTTCCTTTCCCTCCCGTAAGCATTCAGATGAGTTTTATTAGAGAAACGTTTGCACTTAAAACAGCTCGAGTTTCAAACTATATTCAGGTTACTCCCCGTTTTTTAGGAGTCAGGTAGCTGGAAGATAATAGGTGGCGGTTTGTCATTTTTTCCAGCAGAACGTACAGTCCGTTATCACATTACAGGTTGTCTGTTGGTCTTTATTGTGAATAAATGTAAGAAAATATCAGCTGTACTCTTTTGTACAATAACCAAATGACGTGACGTTAACACCTTTGGAGTGAGGCTGTGAAACTAAAGCGCTGCTTTGTGTTTGGTTTCGGTTCTTGCATCATCGATTAAAATTGGTCAGTTTGAGACTATAGCTTTTCAATGTTTATTTTTCTGAGGTTTACTTTGAAAAATCAGTGTTCTTCCATGTTTATAGGCAGTTATTGTTTCTAAAGTAAACTGCATAAACCTTTCAAAAGTACAGCGCATGCATAATTTACTGTATATTATTCAAAATATAAACACGTTTTTCTCTGTGAATTGTGCACAGATGATCTTTTTTACATACATATGTTTACTTTAGTTAGATCCATGATCTGTACAAATGGGTTAACTAAGAGTCTTCCCTTTAGACTTGTGTTCAAAACTCAATGAGATGAAGAAAAAAAACACATGCTACAGTTTTGCTGAATTCGACTACATTCTTTACCTTTCTGGTCACTTGTTTATCCCCAACAAAGCACACAGAAACTCAGACTCCAACAAAGAATGGAAGTAACATCCTAGCACTTATTAACAGAGGGGCTTTAATCATAAACTGGAAGAATGTTGAAGTCAGAAAAAAAGTCCTTGACATAGACGGAAGTAAAGAATTTTGCTTTAAAAATCAGAAGTTTAAGCCTACCTGATCATTATTTGCCATTGGAACCACAACAAGAGTAAGTGGGTGGAGCTTTTTCACATCCAGGTAAACTCACAGAGCAGCAGTCAGAACATGGTGGTCAAACATCTCTTTCCTCTCTTTTCTTTGGTATTTTTTCTATTTGACTTTCTTAAGCCCTCCCACCGCAGGCCTCTATCATACTCTCAGCTGTTCACTCTTTTGTCACCGATAATGGGCGTGGCTAAAGCACCAGCTTCCCACCTGTCTGACAAGTTTTAGGCTACCAGACACGTTCATTGATAGTTCCACAATGTGATGCTGTTTTTATGGCTCAAAGGCACCAGTTTGAAGTTTGAAAATGAAATGGGCCATATTTTATAAATATAAATTATTTTTAAAAAGTAAAAAGTGACATATCTTAACATAAATTTCCTGGGTGTTTGTGTAGATGGATGCTCTGTCCTACCCTCCTCTGAATCCTCACACGGGCCTGCGAGTTTCTCAGATCAGCTCTCCTCGAGGTTGTATCATTACATCTTAGGCGATGGACACTGGGATTGATCTGAGAGAAAGTTCACAGATTCAAACATGCACGCGCACGCTACAATTACAGACATGCACGCATTCCTTGATCTCAATGTGCTCGCCACTCCTCTAATCCTCCTTCCCACGCAGCAGGGCTTTAGGGTCACGCTGATCAGCTGTGACCTCGCTCTGTTGTGCAGGAGACCCCCCCAAAATGCTACTGCTAGTTTATAAATTGTTAAATTGCTAAATGTCACAAGGCCAAATACATGTTGGATCCCCTTGCAGTATACACACCCAGCAGGGCTCTGGGATCAGGATGCAGTCAGCTGGTAGAACCCCGAGTCAGGACCAAATAGGGTGAAGTTGCTTTTTGCTACTATGCTGCACACAGATTGAATCGGCTTCCAACTCTAGCCACTTTTAAATCAAAATTGAAAAATTTTATGTTTTAATCTGCATCTGAGTGCTTGTTTCTTATGCTGCAACTTCTAAACTGTAACTTTGTATTTTAAATTGGATTATAAAAAGTATACTGTTTTAGGTTGTCGCTGTTTTATCTTGCACCTGAAAAGCACATTGAATTGTGTCTGTGTGTGAAATATGCTATATTAATAAAACTGCCTTGCCTTGCTTAGAAATAAATTCTTACTGTCATTTATTAAAGTTCAATTTGAGAACAACTGGTGAATGCGAAGGCAGTGCTTTCACAGGGTTTAATCACTTAATCACAGGGTTGAAAAACTTGAATGCACCTGAGCAGGTTCATTTTGTGGCATGAGTTGCCATAGTGATACACCTCGGTGAGAAGAGTCAAAATTGAAAACAGAAAAAACATAATTCAATGTTTAAGTTATTAGTCCCACTTTGTGGCACAAGCCCAGTGATGCATAAAAAATAAAAAAAACACACTTTATTTTCATCTTATTTTTCTGCATTTACTTCATGACTTTTATCATGCTTAACATGTATGGCACATTTTATTTTTGGTTTTAATTTTCTATTTAAAATGTTTTGCCATCTTTAAGTCCCGCTAAATTCATGCTTTCTCAGTGATGTGGGTTGTCTTTTCTTTTTTCTTCAACCTTCATCTAATCATGAAGGACTTCCAAGATCCAAGATCACTTTTAAATGAGCATCTTGGTCAAAACAGGCAGAACACCTAACACATATGGAGTTCTAAAACCTTAAGACATGTTAATAAAAACAGATGAAACTAAACTAAAAACAGCATCAGGCATTAGATGAGGTAATGAGATTATGTCAAAAGCCAGATGTGGCTGCTTCATAGAGCAAAGACTAAATGTTTCTGAGTGTTTCTGAGTTAACAAGTTCTCTATAAATGAAGAAAACAGACTAATAATTGCCTCACTAATAAATAAATGACAGTGACTTAATCCATGGGCAGATGACAAAGGTTATCCAATCCAAGCTTGTAGAGGGCAAAGGTGAGTGAGTGTTGAGTGACTGATCATTTTCAAAAATAATAAGTGAAAAATAGTTTCTCAGTGAACCTGGTCTATAAAGAATTTATTTGTATAAAGGTGCAATAACAAAATTTCACCTCCATACGTTGTAACTTTGGTTGGCAATGCCAGAGATCAAATGTTCCCTGTAGGTTTTCACCAGGTTTGCAGACACTGTAGCTGGTATTTTATCCCATTTTTCCAAGCAGATCTCCTCTAGAGCTTTGATGTTTTGTGGCTGTTCTCAGTATAATTTGTACCTCACAAGGTGAGATCTTGCATGGGGCCCCAGGTTGAGGGAGACTGTCAGAGATCTTGTAGTCATTCCATTTTCTAATAACTGCTTCAACAGATCTCTTCTCACCAAGCTGCTTGCCTGTTGTAGATTGGCTTATCCCAGCGCAGGTAAACAATCATGTCCCTGGTGTCCCTAGACAGCTCTCTAGTCTAGGTCGTGGTGGAGGATGGAGTCTGACTGTTTGAAGTTGTGGACAGGTGTCTTTTATAAAAATAACACGTTCAAGCGGGTCCCATGTAATACAGGTAACACGTGGAGGACAGAAAAGTGTCTTAAAAACGTAAATGGGCTGTGAGGATCAGAATTCTTGTTTGTTTGTAGATGCTAAAATAATTATTTTCTGCACCATTGTGCAAATACATTCTTTAAAAATCATACAATGTAATTTCTTTAATTTTTGTTGTTTTTTGCATTCTGTTCTTCACATTGAAGTGTTCCTATATGATGAAAAGTACAGACCTCTTTGGTAATTTTTAGCCCCACCGTACAGATTCATACAGCAAACCAGTTATCAACTTTCATATGTTTATTTGAGTCATGTCTGACATTTCTGACATAACAATCAGGTAAATACAAATACAAATGTGTAATGTTCTCAAAGTTGGGGTTGGGACACCGCTGTGGGTCACCAAAAGCTACACAGGAGAGATGATTTCCAGAAATCAAAATAAATTGAAAAACAATAGCTTAAGCTACATTTCTAGCATAACTGTTACAAAAACTCAACGAAATTGGCATTAACGGATAAAAGTGAACATGAACTGAAGGGTTTTCTAGTTTATGTCCTGAATTATTTAGCTTTTTAACCATGTTTGTTTTGTCAAATCAGAGATATCTCAGGTCACATGTCTTAACAATTGCTATTTTGTGGGTCTGGAGCTGAAACGTTTTGGAACCACTGGTGTAATGCACCCTAAACCACCACTAGAAGGTGACACTAGACACAAATTCCTCATGTCCTGATGCATGTAGTCATAAGAGGGGAAGTCCTTGACCCAACAGATGTTTTGAGAAAAAAGTTCCCCTTTTTTAAAGCAAACCAGATGATCTCTGGCTGACATTTGGATCTCCCACACCCAACATTTACCCAGCAGTTCTCCATTCAAGTGTGAGACAGAAACCAAAAGATGATGATGACAAACAACACAGGGTTTTTCTGTAACAGAAATGCCACCAGGAACTAAAACTAAGAGTCACATTCGAAGAGGAGGTGAGAAACTGATAGCTGGAGTTAGGAGAAAAGATGTTTCTTTGAAATGAAAATGCATTTCAGTATAATTTGATTCCTTTAAATAATAAGAATTTCCTTTCTTTTGAAACTTTGATGAAATATGGCTCCCTCAGTCAACTTTAAAATAAAACTTTACCGTTTATGTTTCCTGTTAGTCTTTGACTGACAGGTTTTCTTTATTATTATTATTATTGTGAAAATTAAAAGAAATCCTGGGTGAAAACTAAATGGATAAGTAGCAGAGAAACATTGCATTTGACACTTTTAGGCCTCACTTGGTCACAAACATTAAATAACCCATAGACACACTTGAGAAGGCTCCATGATTAAATGATGGCTATCGGCTGAGTAATTAGTCAGCTGTATAAAAGAAAGATCATCTTTCTTTGTAAAATCTCCACAAATATGATAAAAATAAACAAACTGTGTGCAGATGAATTTGTGTGTCTGAGGTGTGGAGCTGTGGTTTGGATTAAAAACTACAGATGAAGTCTGATTGGCACAATTTCAAGCCAAAATCTTTGTAGAAATAAAAATAAGGAATCAAATGACCAATCACATCATAAAAACATGCTTGACAAATGTTATTTTGTAAAGTTAAGATGGACGTTTGTACCTGATATCTATTTAAATACATTTAAATTCACAAGTATGGCATTATTTTTAAAAGTATGCTGTTTCATTTCATTTCATTTTATTTATAAAGCCCCTTCCATGACCTTATCGGATGCCCAAGGTGCTGGACAATGCAACAAGGGCAAGTAAAACAGTATGAAACAGCCATAAAATCATAAAACCTAACAAAAAGGCAGCATTACATACAGGACAATTAAGCCACACTATGACATCTGATTAGACTTATTCATGTAATTAATGTGTATTTGAGTGCACTGTGTGTATGCATGCGTGCATGTGTGTTTGTGCGTGTGCGTGTGCATACAAACGCGCGGGTTGCATGCATACATCTTTTCAAAGTTGCAAAAAGCATCTGCATGCAACCAACCCCGATTGAGGTTTTACAGATGTTGTGTTACAGGAAAAGGTAGATATGCACGTTTGATCAGAGAAAAAACTGAGCAACCAAC
>SSNS01001584.1:4755-18243 GCA_006937985.1 Aphyosemion australe | reverse complement strand
ATATGAAGATAGATAGATAGATAGATAGATAGATAGATAGATAGATAGATAGATAGATGATAGATAGATAGATAGATGATAGATAGATAGATAGATAGATAGATAGATAGATAGATAGATAGATAGATAGATAGATAGATAGATAGATAGATAGATAGATAGATAGATAGATAGATAGATAATCTCTTATTGCATGATTGGGATAAAACACTGGTCCTTGTGTTTAGATGCATTACCAGTTTGAAATAAAACAGGGGGGGGGGGGTACATTGCTCATTAATGTTGTTGAGGTGTTTTTTAAAGACACTTCTATATACTTATAAAATATAAAAAGCATTCAGTGCTTGGTTGAAACATTATATTTTAACAATAAAAAGTGGTTTGATACTCACCTTTCCCAGGGTCAGGCTCTGAGCGCTTTGTGTGCCACCTTCCTGAGTGGCTAATATGCTGTAGTTAAAGCCCCATTCCTGAACTTTACGGATATATGCTCTCTGTCGCCCTCTGAAGGCTTGCTGCGTAATGTCACTGTCGTAAAATCACATTTTAAAATCAAACTTTTTAAAATCAAACATTCCTAATGTCAGGCAAAACAATGAAAATAAACTTTTTCCACCTCCACACATTGAATAAATAGTTTTATCAGGACTGTATAACGACTTTATGCCCGACCAAACACAATAACCCCGGTGAAATCATTTGTTACTTACCTAGCCTTTAGCAGCACGGCTAGGTCAGAGTCCGTAAGGCAAGGCAGCTTTATTTGTAGAGCACATTTCAAACACGGAGGGAATTCAATGTGCTTTACAGAGCAGGAGCAACAAAAACATTAATCAAAATACACAAGGAAATTATTCAAACAATTAGATAAAAGGAATAGTCAAACGTTTAGCAGTAAACAGATTCCATCTATTTGCAGCATAATGACTAAAAGCAGCTTCACCCTGTTTGGTTCTGACCCGAGGTTCTACCAGCTGACTGCTGTCTAGGGATCTGAGAGCCCGGCTAGGTGTGTATACTGGAAGGAGATCCAACATGTACTTAGGCCTCATACCATTGAGTGATTTATAGACTAGCAGAAACACTTTAAAATCGATTCTGTAGTTTACTGGTAACCAGGGCAGAGTTTTTAGAAAGGGGGTTGATGTGCTCAGTTCTCTTAGTTCTCGTTAAGACTCTAGCAGCAGCATTCTGAATAAGCTGCAGTTGTTTTACGGCTGTTTTGGGAAGACCAGTCAGAAGACCATAGCAATAATCTAGTCTGCTGGAGATGAACGCATGAATTAGTTTCTCTAGGTCTTGTTTAGACATGAGACCTCTGAGTCTTGCTAATTGATGGAGATGATAAAACGCTGATCTGGTTATAGCCTTAGTTCATGCCGTTCTTTCTAAAAGAGCTCTCCAGCGAGGAAAAGACGGCCCAATATTAACTCTGGTCTTTGCTCTTGCTCTATCGCGTTCTCTTTCTTTTCCTAGATTCCTCTGATACGGGATTTCTAGCCTTCTTTGGTGGGTCTGCCACTGCTAAACGGTGGATCTACGTTACACTCCTAGGGCAAGCCAAAGGGATCAAAAAAACATATCGCCTACATTATATCACACTACATGATAAGACCATCACTTTTACGGATTTCTGAAAAATCACACATAATTCCTGAAAGGGGGAAACTCTGGTTTGCTGCTTTAAAGCTTTTCAGGCCAACCCTGACAGTCTGTGTGATCTTTCTCAGTCATTTTTTCAAGTCTCACGGTAAAACAAAGTGTTGATCCAAAGCAGATTTCCGGTGATTAGACAGGTTCACTCTAAAGCCCAAAAAGGTTCTAACATAGACAAGGTGCTGGGGTTGTCGTTTCAAATACATGTAAATCAAATAATTTTAAAGCACATTAAAGGACAGCTAAAATAGTTTAATCCTTGACTGCTTATTCTTCTTAGAATTCTGAGAAAAAAAGTCAGAACTCCAACATTAGATCTGACTTTTTCAGAGATTATAGTCAGTTATCTCTTTTTTCCTCTTGCCTAAATATCTGCTAAATGAGATTTGTTGTCATTTTTGAAAAACCATAATTTTGTTTCTATTTGGTTTTAAAATTAAAGGTATTGCGGATGTTCTTTACTTTCGGGTGGATCTAAACCAACTTTCAATCATTCTGGTGAAGACAATCCTGGGCTAGTTTTCACTTCCTGCGAATGTGCACTCTGTGCAGAGCGCCTTCATCCCCCCCACACACACACACAGAGACGTCGCCGGTTTTCTGCTCGACAGGTAAGCTAAAGTTCAGCATGCTATTTGGAAAAATGCATTTCAGATTACTGCACTTACAGCCTCACAATTACACATTACAGCCGGCAGCTACTTGTAAACAGGCGCTGGTAGAGTGTTGCGCAACGTGGAGAGGGCGGTTCTTTCCTGAAATTCAGAAATATCATATGCATTACCTTTAAGGAGAAAAACCTTTGCAAAAAGAGTAGGACTATTTTTTCAATGGGATGTTGATATTAGTGGAAAATTAAGTAAAATTTAATATAAATGAATCAAAAAATATTTCTGGTACTTTTCGTTGAAATTCCAACCAATGTTTCACTCTGAGCATCTGCTCTTATTATAAAAATACCTTCACCTGTTTAGCAGCTCATCAAGCTCTGCAGAGACCTGCTAATCACCTGTTGAGTAAAATCAGGTGTGTTGAAGCAGGAACCGTAAAACATGCTGGATACCAGAGTTGGGGATCACTGACCTAGAGCCTTTGAACCTGGACTAGATTATTGTAATAGAAGCTGTAAAGCATCGTTTGTGTTTTGTGAAACCTTTTTTTGATTTGTGGAAAAGAGTGTTTTGCATTTATTTTACAACTGTGGCATTTAAATTGTGTTAAAATGTTCAAAACTGTGAAACTAATCTTGCATGGACGGGCAGCTCTCTGGGTGCTCAGCACCCCTAAACCTCTGATCCTACCTGGAACCAGTACCGCGGGAAGTAGGGGTGCTGGAGGGGCTGCAGCACCCCCTGCTGGTGACCTCAAATATTTATTTACCACTGTGGCAAAAAAGCGGATTTTAGGCTTTTTTGGGAAGCCTCGAGAAAACAAAACGATATGCAGCAACAGTGAGTTCTGGGGTATATTGTCATGTATCCGGTCCATGATAGTGCATTGACAGTTTATTTGCAGTTTATTTTGTGCTTTTTATTGTATTTCAGATACTTTTTAACACGAACAAACTTGTCCCTCATTCTCCTCCACCTCTTCGTGCACTCACCACCTCTAAACACACGTTTACCATCATTTCCGTCCACGAATAAAACGCTTGTAGCGTATCTTTATAGTCCTCCAGCCACGCGACCACACTGTTCATGTCACATTGTGAGAACTCCAGAAAGGTGCCACACTGAACGGCGCAACCTTTCAGTGAGCCAGACTGCACGACGTCTCGCTCCAAGAGGACATGCTATATGTCACGAGCGCACCCCCCAAAAAGCATACGTTACAGATAAGCAATACAACGCTAAAAAGAGAAAAAAGCGCCACAGTAAACACTTTTTAGTGTCAGCTCATGACCCAGCTCATCTTCCTCAAAGAGGAAGAATTGATGCGCTTTGGCCTCAAATTCCAGCTGCGCGTCTCATTTTCCCATCTTCCAGCTAAACAGCTGATCTGTCTGCTGGACATCCATCCTTCTCATCCTCCTGTATACATAAAACCACTAAACTACAGAGAAGTAACTATCTATCTGCCACAAATCGCTCCAATATCTAAAGTTTTGCCGTCTGTCTCAGTGACAGCGCATCAGCGCACCTTTTGACACCTGCTGTCAGATCACGCAGCAGCAGCCATCCTCTGTCCCTCAGCAACAAAACGCTACTGAACCCATTCTTAGTTTAATTATTTTAGTATAACTCTGGTTTTATTTGGGCTCCTAACAAAAATAAAAACTGGTGTTTAGTTTATAATCCGCATTTTAAGCATAAGGTTGAAACGGAAACTCAGAGAGGCGGAGTCTTGCTGCTGCGGCGTCCCAAAGGTGTGTTTTCATTGGTCAACTGCAGACAGGAGTCGTAGGTTTTCAAGCAGCGCTTCAAGACTGTTGGAGGGTGTCTTCTTTCTAATAATGAGACTCGTATCAATGCCTATGCTACACGTAGGCTGGAGTTGAGCGCAGCTGAGCTTTTTTTTTTCAGCACCCCCTGCTGAAAATATGTTCCCGCGGCTATGCCTGGAACCCTGGAATAAACATTTTCTAGCCAAAATAAAGGTGTTGATTTTCTTGTGCCAGAAGGAAGACTCCTCCTATGAAATACCTAAGGCATTTGGGGGATCAATTAGACCATCCAGAAGCCATTCAAGAGTGCGAGTAGCATTCATCGGCCAGAAATCAGTCTATTATTTTAAACCTGTTAGTCTTGACTTTCACGAAAGAAATTAGAGCAATAAAGGTATTAAATATCATGTATAATTTTTCTTTAGATTAAAAACATTGACAGATTATCATTTATGCAATTTTAATCATAAATTCTTGTAAATATGCTCATTTTATGGGAGTGTCAAAATACCATCAAACCAGGGGGCGGGGCTTACAGAGAGTAGTACAAATGCACCGTGACAGCTCCTCACTGACATTTGTTTCTCTTCCTCATCAGACAGAACTTGTTTCTACAATGGGTGACTCATATGTCATAGCCATAGACTTTGGCACAGCATACAGTGGTTATGCCTTCAATCTCACTGACAGTAAGGCAGACAGTGATCCCCGATTAAAGAGATGGGGAAAAGAACTCAAACTGGACACCCCGAAGACTCCAACCTGCATTCTGTTTAATGAAAACAAAGAATTTCTGTCATTTGGTTATGAAGCTAAAATGACATACATCAACATGACTGGAGAAGATTCTAAGAAACACTTTTTCTTTGAAGACTTCAAGATGTCTCTTTATGGAAAAGTACGTAAACTATTTCTGTTGAATTCTTCTAAATTAAATCATTAAGCAGAATATTTAAACAGGATCAGGGTCTGTATAAAGTACAGTAAAATAAGTGTAATTGATATTCTTAGAGCAAGGACAAGACAGAGATTAAACCAGGAATGAGAAAAGCAAAGAAGTGACACATTATACCTTACCATGAACATCCACATGTCTTCGAGCACACATGACACACCTATTCTAAGCTTGTGGTGCCATCCAGGAAGTATTGCCTCTGACTTCTTATCAAACATCACCAGGAAGCCACCAGAGATCTGAAGATTAAAGCTGCCAATGGAGAGTCTATGACAGCTCTGGAGGTTTTTGCAGAGTCACTGAGATTTCTCAAGGATGATGCTCTGAAAACCATCAGTTCCAGCACAGAAGGCTGCGTATTCAATGCCTCTGACTTCACCTGGGTGCTGACTGTTCCTGCCATCTGGGATAATTCAGCAAAACAGTTCATGAGAGAAGCTGCAACTCAGGTAACAAATCATGAAGACTCAATAGTAATCAAGACAGCTTTTCAGTTTCAATTTTGTTCATTTTTATACCAGTTCACAACAAATGTCTCAAAGCAATCATTAAAGAATGACTTTAGTTGTCTTTTCAACCTAATGATGCAGTAAATTGTAAAATAGGGCAAAATTCATCAACATGAAAGAGCACGAGTGAAACTGACGTTTAGAAACGTTCCTCAGAATGAGCATTTTAGTTTTTCTTCTAGGCAGGTATTGTATCAGAAGGCATTGAAGACAAACTTCTCATTGCCCTGGAACCAGAAGCAGCGTCTCTGTGGTGCAAGAAGCTTCCAGCAGATGGTTTCATCACAACAAGCCATAATGGAATCACACTGGATCAGTCTCCAGAAACTGAGTACATTGTTGTTGACTGTGGAGGTACTGTGTGGAACCCTGTTGTACAAATATCCAATCACAATTTATAATGTTCATGTTGCGTAAACATAACTTTAAAAAGGATTTTGATATGTGTGTTGTATTTCTCTGGTTGTTCAAATAAAAGATGTTTCTGTAAGATTATTTATTTGTGTTACAGGAGGAACCATTGACATCACTGTCCATAAGGTTCTGGAAGGAGGAGCCCTGAAGGAGCTGCACAAGGCTTCTGGGAACAATCTGGGTGGACAAACGGTGGACAGAAGATTCAAAGAGTTCCTCAAAGAAATTTTCTCAGATGAGATCTGGGATGAATATGAAGAAAAGTATCCCAGTGGGGTTCAGAGAATTATGTATGAATTTACCCATCTCAAGCAGGTAGATAAGGAGGTCCAGATAGTCTGCCCACATATTTTGATGAAAATGATTGAGGAAAAGGAAAACATGGAAAACTTCTTTGATTCAGCAAAAGGTGCTTCTTGGGATGGTGAATACCTCAGAATCTCAAGAGAGAAACTGAGGTCTTTTTTTGACGCGAGTCTGCAGGGCATCGCTCAGAATATTAAAGAAATCCTTGATGAAGGTTTTACCATTGACTACCTTCTGTTAGTGGGAGGCTACGCTGAGAGCCAGATTCTATTTCAGCACATGTTTGACCAGTTTGGTGACCGTTGTAAAGTCTTACGTCCTTTTAGAGCCCAGGAAGCAATTGTGAGAGGAGCTCTAGAGTTTGGAAGAAACCCAGAGGTTTTGGCTTATCGGAAAAGTTCCTTTACTTACGGATTTGCTGTTTGTAAGGAGTTTGATAAGTCCATACATAAGGAGGAAAAGAAATTCACAGGCCATGGGAAGGAGTGGAGTAGGGGTATCTTCAGGAAACTGGTAGAGGAGGGTGAAGATCTTCGTTCAGATGAAACCAGAGAGTTCATATGTTCTCCAGCAAAAGCAGATCAGACAACAATGAACTTGAGATTCTACAGCTCAGTGAGAAAAAATCCAGTGTACATAGATGAGTGGGGAGCACAGAAAATTGGTTCATTTATCATTGACTTCCCTGACATTGCAGGAGGCAATGAGCGAAAGGTCAAATTGATCATCAAGTTTGGATCAACTGAGATAACAGCTACAGGAACTAACATGGTCACTGGAGAGGAGAAAACTGTTAGAATTGACTTCATGACTACAGACAAAGAATGTGTCATCGATGACGAAGAGTAGTACAAAGTAATACCCTAGGAAGGGTACTTTACCAAGTCTTTTATATATCTCTTTAATGGTTTTACATTAGATTTAAAAACATGTTTCCCTCCTTTGTTAGAGTGGTAACCATCAGTCATCATTCTTTTGGATTATCCTATCTCAGGTTGAATATATTTAGGTAGTGAAGTTACTTAATGTATTATTTTCAGCATCATTGTTTGCTTTGTCATTAATCTTCATAATGATTAGGGTCAGCCACTAGCTGTCATGGTTCCTTTTTGGGTTTCAGTTCATTTTTTGGGTTTCATTTTTTAGATGGAATTTAGTGTTAAACATTCAGCAACAGCAGTAATCACAGAATCAAATCCAAAAGTGTAGAAAGGACTTAGGAAAGATCATTATCACATTATTTACAATGCCATCAATAATCAGCTATTTCTCCAACACCAGTTTGTTTATTGTTGCACATTGTTCAATCGAGAACGATGACATTAACAGGCTACATTTGAACATGTTTTGTTTTAGTAATTTTCTCAGACACAAATCTGTTGAACATATTGAGTGTTATGAACAAATGATGATGTAGTCATATGCAATTGTGAACAACGGTGTGTTATGTTGAGTATATGTGAAAGTAAATATTCAATTTCAATTCAATTCAGTTTATTTCTATAGCGCCAAATCACGACAAGAGTCGTCTCAAGGCACTTCACAAAGTAAACATTCCAATACAGTTCAGTTCATTAAGCCAATCAGTAAAAAGGTTTCCTATATAAGGAACCCAGCAGATTGCATCAAGACACTGACTGTGTGTTGATACAATCCTCATACTAAGCAAGCATGTAGCGACAGTGGGAAGGAACACTCCCTTTTAACAGGAAGAAACCTCCAGAGGATCCTGGCTCAGTATGAGCAGCCATCCGCTACGACTCACTGGGGATTGAGAAGACAGAGCAGATACACGCACACCCCACACACACACACACCATATATATCAAGTAGTGTTTCTATGGCTACACTGTGATTTCTTAGTAGAAGTTCTATTCAGTAAGAGAAACTTTATTGTCTTTATCTGAGTGAATCTATAATTAATTCAATAGGTGAACTAATAGTAGCACATTCTATGTTAAAGAAAGTGAGATGTAATATCAGGAGAGGGAGAATGTTCAGTGGTTGGCAGCAGTGTGCCAGCCGATGGCCCCCTCCATGAGGCCACCACAGCTCAGCAGAACGCCAGTGTAGCTTCTTCTGGGGAGAAAAACACTTAGAGAGAAAATAAAGTTAACAGCTGAAATAACAGGAAATAATGCAATTAGAGAGTGGTGGTAGAAGAGAGTAGCAGAGTGTGGAAAGTGGTCAGTGTGTCCTCCAGCAGTCTAAGCCTATAGCAGCATAGCTACAGAGATAAACCTGAGTGTTAAAAAGGAGTGTTTCCAAATCAACTCTGTAGTAGGGATGGGTACCTTTGACATTTGAATCGATACGGTACCAATTCCCGGTACCTATGAATCAATACCGGTACTTCACGGTACCTATTTTCGATACTTTTGAGTGTTTAATAATTATTTAAATCTCATTTTTAATTAAACATTTATTTTTTCTCAATATATAACCATATTTGATAAACATCACAATAAATAACATACAACTGTTTGTATTTTGTCATCGTAGTGTTGTACAACATTCTTCAATATGAAAACCTTTAACCACAACTGTTTCTAAATGATGCAGAAACTAAAACCCAGCTCCATGTACTCCTATTCCTCTCCTTTCCCCTCTGGACAAATTGTGTGATGGTGCGTCCTTATAGTATTAGAAACTGCTGTGAACTAAATTTACTGTGTATCTTCATTCATTTTGCCGTTCTTTTTCAAACAGTTGATTTTTCCTACTCGGAAGTCGGAATTTCCGAGGAGGAAGTGAACGCACCATTAGCTGATAGCAATGTTAATGCTAGCTAAAATATCAAGCTAACACTATCTTAAACATAAACGTTTATTTTGCTGCTGGAGCAGATTAAGATGATGCCTCACTTAGATCGTTGTCGCTGGTTTCATCATCACCCAATCACCCACTGCATTTAGTGAAGTGAAGCCAAACTTTATAGCGCGTTCGCTTTCTCCTAGTCGAAATTTCCAAGTTCCGAGGAGAAAGTGAACGCACCATTAGCGGAACAGGAGCTAAAACATCAAGATAATTTTATGTTAAACAGTTTATTTACCTGCTGGAGCAGATTAAGACAATGATGCCTCACTTATATCATTGTTGCTGGTTTCTTCATCACCCAGATATCCATCCCATTTAGTAAAGTGGACCCAAACTTTAGAGCTCTTCCTCTGTGCCATGCTGCTTGCTCTGTTTACAGCTTGCCTGCAGTGACTAGCGACTTTCCGCTCAATCACCAGTGAAACACTTCTCGAGGGGGGAACACATATCGACATAACACCGGCGCTGCTGTCTATTTTGGCAAATTGCTGTCTCGCAAGTTCTCGTTAGGTCAGGTACCGAAACAAGGCACCGTTTCTTGTCACGTGAATCGGTACTCGGTCGGTTCGACGGAATTCGGTCGGTGCCTTAAAAAGTACCGGTTCCGGTACCCATCCCTACTCTGTAGGAGTCATTTTGGACAAAATAACTCCTGAAAAGCTAACTCTGAACTCACACAGCGGCTATAACACCTGCAGAGTTAATTCGCAGACTCCACTTTAGCGACCAATTGGCAGCAGAGAGCTGCAGTGGGCAAGGTGCATTGTGGGTTGTCATGTTTTTAGTTAGTTTGTTCTATTTTGGGGTGTTTATGCATGTTTATTTTTGGGGGGTTGTGTTGTTCTTAGTTATTACTTCGTTCACTGTTGCAAATGTGGTGTTACTTGTTGTGTCATGTTGGTACCGTAAGTGAGGAGGCTGGTCACAGGAATGGGACTGCTGTGCCGTTTTACTGTCACAATAAAAAAGTGGAGCATGGTCCACACTTAATGCTCAGATCTCTGCTCCTTGTGTTCCTCTCTCAGTGGCTGTCTGCAGACACAAGTTGTACAAGACATGAGTTAGCTGGTGTTTTTCAGTGTGGCTGTTATACAGCAAATTCAGCATGCTCAAATTAACACTGTCAGAGTTGATTTCAACTCCAGAAGAGTTGGTTTTTGACACTAAATCAGAGAGTTAAATTAACTCTTTCTGGTGTGGACCCATATAGACACGTTAAAAGTGTTGAAATCAACTCTGACTGTGTTAATTTGAGCATGCTGAATTTGCTGTGTGAAAAGTAATGACATAAATAGTAACCTAAGAGGGGAAAAAAGACCTTAGAGAAACTAAACTTGACTAGGTGAACAGGGACTTGACTGTCAGTGGTAAGTGAAGCTGAGGGAGGGTAGCATGTTTTTATAATAAATGAGGGAGTAGTTTCAATTACTGTATATTATTATCAAAGTCATTGTTTTGTCATGGACCAGTGTACTCTTAGGACCAGTCCGTAAAAATCCTCCTGGTAGTTGTTCCCACTGGACTGCATTTCACACCACTTATATCCACTAGGCCACAAGGTAAGAGTCGTATCACTTGACCATCTATGCTAAATTTCTACAGGCAGAGATGATGAACTTGAGAAACTGGTGTGATGGATGCAAATTTGAAATGGGCTTGATTAAAGAGGAGCGCACTACGAATAAGAAAACTCTAGTTGTGTTCAGACTGTCAACTCATTGTCAAAGTTTGTGAAGGAACACGTCGCTGCTGTTGCAGAGCTGCTAGCTGCTGACAAAGTGAAATGACCTGAAATAAGTAAATAAAACTGAATCACTGATATGAAAAATTATATTCATAAACACTTTTTGAGTCCAAATAGGAACGAAAAGACATAAATATTAATTTGTATTATATAAAGACAACTGAACTTGTGGAGGGAAAGTCATTATCAAACCATCTCTCATCCTCAAATTGTGCCTAACGAGAGAGAGAGAGAGAGAGAGAGAGAGAGAGAGAGGGAGAGAGAGAGAGAGAGAGAGAGAGAGAGAGAGAGAGAGAGAGAGAGAGAGAGAGGGAGGGAGAGAGAGAGAGAGGGAGGGAGAGAGAGGGAGAGAGAATTTATGGCTAGTCACACACAGAAATGTTAAAGATGAGTGTCAGACTCAATGTAGTTGGCTACATAAAGCTAAACATTACAACAGTGAAAGAGACACCATTTGTGCTATTTTATTTACCAAACTTTTATCAGCAGGTGTTGCCAGTAGCATTCAAAAACCCCAAAATAGTTCCATAATCAAGACCTATTATAATACCAATATTACTTCAGAAAAAAAAGATATAACCGGCCTATAGTTGATAAAAAAATTGTTCATGAAGTTCTTTGCACAACATCCCACTCACATAAAGCAATCTTAGAAGTGGCAGTTTCATTTTCTTTAAGGAAAACAAGCTGGAGCTGGCCACGCCCACCCATCCTGTCAGGCTTAAGCTGAAATGGATCCAGGAGGGGCTCGTTGTAGAGCAGCTGCTCCTCCAGCCTGGAGAGGAGGAGGGGGTGGGGGGGTGGATTCTATGCAAATTTTCCTGATTGTGACATAAAAAACTGAGACTTTTTTAAACAGCTCATTTTAGGCACATAGGTTGCACCAACAAGGTTTAATTTAAACTACGATTAGCACTAATCAGAGATTAGTAAAACTAGGTTTAAAATGACTTAAACCAGGTTTAACATTAAGCAGAGCTGTGTTGCACCACCTAAAATAATCTCAGTTTAGCTAAACTCAGTTTACATTTTTAAACTGTGCTTAAACTGATTTGAATTAAGGATATTGAAATAAAATCTACTAAATAATCAGGCTGTTATTAAACTGTACATCACGTGCGTGTTGTTAAAAGGCTTTAAAATGTAACAAATGTTGCATTGATAAACACTAAAAAAACCTCCTCCTCTGCTCTTCTCTCCCACTGACTTTCATTTTTGGTGCATTTAACAGCGTTTGTTTGAAGAGCAAGTTTATTAAGCTATTTCTCATATTTTCTCTACTCTTTTGCGTTTTCTCTCCATCTCAGAAGGTCTGAACAGATAACGTTAGCTGAGCTAACAGCTAAGTTAGCTTGACACACGGGTGCAGCTAAAGGGTGCCTTTGAAAGGGAGCAGATGTCTCATGCTATTAATATTTTCATATTAAGCTGGAGTTTCAGAAACAAACTGTAGCGCTGTGGCTGACTGTTTTCTTCTTCTTTTGCCAAACGCATGCAGGACCAATCGGGCTGCTGGTTTTATGAGTTGGTCAGAACAATATGTACATTTATTTTAATAAAGTCTTGGTACTCGTGGCCCATGATCGATGGTCAGTCCAGCAGAGGCAGCAACTGGATGATTGTTTTAATGGATCGACACCCAACATAAAAAGAAAAGATGTCAATAAGCTTAAGACTTGGTGAAAAAACCCAACAGTTCTCAATCAGATTCTTTGGTAAACCAGGAATTAACCATCAGTTCACCTTTATCATATAATTCAAGTGGACTGATCCTGTTTCTCAATTTTCTTTGAGGAACATGATCATTTTGCTAGATTTACCTAAAATATACAGCCATTACTAAAGTTAAACCTCCTTATTAGCTGGTTTAAAGTTATTCCTAGATCATAGTTTAAATTGGGGTTTAAAATTCTGGTGCAACGGGAATAGATTTAAACTTGGTTTATTGTAAAAATTAAACTGATCTTAAAAGAGAGATTTAAATGTAATTTGTTTTAATTTTAAACTAGGCCTGAAGTTTGGTGCAACAGAATTTAAACTTAAACCATGATTTAATCTGAGTTTAAAGTTAAACCTTGTTGCTGCAGTCTGACCATAATTCCTTAAATGAAAAACTGACAGAAAGTGGAAGGACGGGGTTTTTCCATGTTTGAAGTGTTTATAGAGGCAGTAGAGACCCACATGGCAGCACAGAAGGATACATAGGGTGAGTTTTGCTGAATATGTCCTCTTTAAAAGGTAGAAATTGTTTCAAAGTTTATCAGCAAACTAAGATAGTAACTATCCAATTCAACAAATTAAAGAAAGATATGTTTACCCACACACATTGTCAGAAATAAAATAAAAATCCACATAAATGATTTAAAACAAACTTTCATAAATGCTCCTTTTTTAGCTGAATCTACATGACAGTAGAAGTTTTGATGTCTTGAGGGAAAATGTCCCAGGATTTATCAACAGGACTATATCTGTCCCAGTCAGGCTGAAGAGGAGGATTGTTTAAAGCCATCAAGCATCCCAACCAGTGGCATTCAGAGGTCAGAAGTCTTAGTTTCACCATTCCATCCTGATCAGTTCCACCTTCAAATTTAGGGAATGAATTCTGTAGAGGAGAAATTGATTATTACATTTTATACGGCAAGAAGGTCAATCAACTGTTCAGTTTTTACAACCGAATGTTGCAGTGTCCTACTTGGTACCCAAA
>SSNS01001581.1:0-18259 GCA_006937985.1 Aphyosemion australe | reverse complement strand
TCTTTATAGTCCTCCAGCCACGGGACCACACTGTTCATGTCACACTGTGAGAACTCCAGAAAGGTGCCACACTGAACGGCGCAACCTTCCAGTGAGCCAGACTGCACGACGTCTCGCTCCAAGAGGACATGCTATGTCACGAGCGCACCCCCCGAAAAGCATACGTTACAGATAAGCAATACAACGCTAAAAAGAGAAAAAAGCGCCACAGTAAACACTTTTTAGTGCCAGCTCATGACCTAGCTCATCTTCCTCAAAGAGGAAGAATTGATCCGCTTTGGCCTCAGACTCCAGCTGCGCGTCTCCTTTTCCTGTCTTCCAGCTAAACAGCTGATCTGTCTGCTGGACATCCATCCTTCTCATCCTCCTTTATCCATAAAAAACACTAAACTACAGAGAAGTAACTGTCTATCTGCCACAAATCGCTCCAATATCTAAAGTTTTGCAGTAAATGTCTGTCTCGGTTTTCTCCGCTCAGTGACAGCGCATCAGCGCACTTTTTGACCCCTGCTGTCAGATCACGCAGCAGCCATCCTCTCCCTCAGCAACAAAACGCTACTGAACCCATTCTTAGTTTAATTATTTTAGAGTAACTCCGGTTTTATTTGGGCTATTAACAAAAATAAAAACTGGTGTGTAGTTTATAATCCGCATTTTAAACATACCGTAAGTTGAAACCAAAGACTGTATATATAAGATTTGAAACGGAAACTCAGATAGGCGGAGTCTTGCTGCTGCGGCGTCCCAAAGGTGTGTTTTCATTGGTCAACTGCAGACAGGAGTCGTAGGTTTTAGAGCAGTGCTGAAGACTGTTGGAGGGTGTCTTCTTTCTAATAATGAGACTCGTATCAATGCGTATGCTACACGTAGGCTATGATTCACCTGTACATAACGAGTTGAGCGCAGCTGAGCTTTTTTTTCAGCACCCCCTGCTGAAAATATGTTCCCGCGGCTATGGTGTCAGCACTCGTTAGATGTTTTCATTGTTTTTCATAAGTGTTAAAGGAACACTTGGCAGTTTTTTAGCACCTCTAGTGTTCCTTAGCAAAAGTGAAACTTATCTCCTCGCTATGCGTTCGTCTTTTTAACACCTTAATCTAACTGCTGTAATGTCTCCTCAGCCTTCATTAGTGTCTACAGGAGCGGTTCATCACTAAATCAAACAAATCAGCTGTGTCCAGCAGGGAGCGGCCCGCCACTCTGAAGTTGTAAATGCAGTATTCTGGCCACAGAGGGCAGTGGGGGTCTGAGTGATATTTCATTAACTCTGTAAAGGGTAAATTTAGCACAAACTGGCTCAAGAGCGGGCTTTCATGTCTGCAGCCCCCACTCTCTGGAATGCACTCCCCCTCTCTGTCAGGCAGGGCCCCTCCCTCCCTCATTTTAAATTAGCATTAAAGACATATTTTTATGACATGGCGTTTTCCCATTGCTGATTTTTTGCTTATTTATTGTGTCGTGTTTTATTGTTGCTCCTGTTGTTATCTGACTCACTGTTTTACTTTTGTCTTTGTACAGCACTTTGGTCAGCTGTCATGCTGTGTTTTTAAATGTGCTCTAGAAATAAACTGGTATGGTTTAAGAAAATGATTTAAACATATGAAAAAGTTGCATAGTATGGCTTTAATCAGTCCAGCGTGGACCAGGTTCTGCTGTTGGGGCCTCTGCACGTCCCTCATGGTAAACAAGCACATTCTGTGTTTACTTCACAGCTGAAAGAGCTCAGCCAAGAAGAAAGTGAGGATGAGGAGGACAAAGTGGGAGGAGTCAGACAGAAGAAGCTGAGGTTCGGTTGTTTGATGCAACTCAGTTTCCCTCAGCATGGTTTGACAACCAGAGGAGCTGCGGCGGTTGAGGACAGCTTTACCTGCACAGGTGAGTATTGTGATGTTTTGTACCAGGACTGTAACCTCTGTTTTGATTTATAGTTTTGTTTTGAAGTGGTTCACTCGTGAAGAAGAAAAGGGACACGGACACCCAGCAGATTTCAGGGCTTTTATTGTCTCACGGCATGCAGTGATCACTCCAGCTTCTTCTACTCTCTCTAACAAGTGTGCACGCTGAAGCCTCACAACCAGTGAACGCCCTCTGGTGATACAAAAGTGTCACTATATTACAACCTTAATCTTAAGTTTAGGATTTATTCTCATTAAACTGATGACTAAATAATTAATTGATCAAACTCTTACTCATAAACCAAACCTACACTAAAATAAAGATATTGGGGGAGTGTCCCCGTTTCACCAATAGAAATCAAAATTCACCACAGAAGCCAGTACGTTCCAAATCCAGTTTATTTATGAAGCACTGATAAAAAACAAGATGTACATGTGTTGTACATTAAAATACCAAATGAAAAAGAAACTATACACACTGGCACAAAGACACAATATTTACAGTAAAATCAACAGTTTTAGTTTGCTGGTGAAGGTTCTCAGTCACCCAGGTCATGGTAATCCAAGGGGTTCAAATGAAGGCAACTGGACTTATTTGGTTTCTTGAAGACGTTTTGCTTCTCATCCGAGGAGCTTTGTCAATTCTGACTGGAATATGGGAGGGTCGACCTTATAAACTGTAGCTGTCTATTGTTGCTCAATGCTCTCGGATGAGAAGCGAAACATCTTCAAGCGACCAAAGAGGTCCAGTTGCCTTCATTTGAACCCCTTGGATTAACAGTTTTAGTTCAACACAAGGGAGAATAGATGAGTCTTAATGTGAGATTTAAACACCATAAACAAATCAACCTGTTTTACACTAAAGGGCAGATCATTCTACAGTCTGGGACCAAAGACAGAAAAAGCTCCGTCTCCTCTAAGTTTGAATTTTTTGTTCTATTCAAATAGAGTAGATTGGATGTACTGCTACTCCACTAAAGACTCAGTTGATCTTCTGCAGAGATAGTTAGCTGTTGTTGTCTCCTGCTGAAACTAACCCTAACCAGTCTAATGTTGGAATTTCAGGGTGAGAAACTGTTCTGATGTGTGTGTCTGTGTGTGCATTTAGGTCCAGATGTTCTCCAGAGACGATGTCGGCTGCAGAGGTTGGTCAGGGAGAAAGCTCTGGTTCAGGCCTTCTCCACAGTTCTGCTCATATTGCTAGGTACTACATGAAACCACACCAGAGCCACAGTAGTACCATGGTACTTCCTGTGTAGACATATATGAAAACTGACTCTAGCCTTGTCTCTGCAGGAAACGGTAAAGTGATGGTGGAGCTGAAACAGACCCAAGATCAGTGTGTATCTGCTGAAACTGAAGGTGTCCTGCAGGTAAACTCACCTGATTCTGTGCAGGCGTGGACGTGGGAGAGAGAGAGGTCATGCGTGAAGACATGTGGTTTGTATGTTTCAGGTGAATGAGTTTTCCTGCTCAGAGCCCCAGGATGATGAAGAAGGAGCTGACAATGAAGACTGGGATCTGACTGTGTCATAGACCCTGAGGATTGTGGGTAAGATTTTGGTGGTTTTTCACAGCACTGGTTTTGAGACCAGCTGTCGGTCTGATCTGAGATCAAAACTCCTGTTGCAGCAGCTCAAACATCTGGAATCCTGCTGCAGGGGTCTGAACATCTGTAGTCCTGCTGCAACGGTCCAAACATCTGGAGTCCTGCTGCAGTGGTCTGAACATCTGGAGTCCTGCTGCAGCAGTCTGAACATCTGGAGTCCTGCTGCAGCGGTCCGAACATCTGGAGTCCTGCTGCAGCGGTCCGAACATCTGGAGTCCTGCTGCAGCGGTCCAAACATCTGGAGTCCTGCTGCAGCGGTCCGAACATCTGGAGTCCTGCTGCAGCGGTCCGAACATCTGGAGTCCTGCTGCAGCGGTCCGAACATCTGGAGTCCTGCTGCAGCGGTCCGAACATCTGGAGTCCTGCTGCAGCGGTCCGAACATCTGGAGTCCTGCTGCAGCGGCCTGAACAGCTGGGCTCCTGCTGCTGATCAGGGTTTTAATGGAAAGCACGAATAACTAAAACAGATAAGTGGTCTTGTGATTGAAGGAAGCACTTTGAGTAAAATGTCCTCAAAGCTGAAGTGAGTCATTGCCTGAGGAAATGAGTTTGTTCTCAGTGACAGCTGGAGACATCTGAACATCTGCCCTGCAGGATCTGACCCAGCAGCAACTCACACACCAACACCTCGACCAAGCATCAGAGACAGTCTGAGTTCTGGTCTGAGTTAGGTTTATGTCACCCCAGTGTCTGCAGTCCTATAGAAACCCTGACACATCACAGAACACCAGTAAATTATTAAAAAATTACTTTTATTCAGCATAGACTAAAGTTACGTTCAGGAACCACCAGAAAAAATCACAACCGTGCACAACACGAAGTAAAATCACACACAAATCGAAAACACTGCATCTCACAGCATCTGAAAGTTTTCTGTTGATTGTAGCTCGGACGCTGCTGCAGTGTTTGGTCCTCCAAAGAGCTGTCTGCTGTCTTATCCTACAGCCCTGAAAAGTCTTTTTGATCAGTTTCAGCATCAGCATCTTCATAATCCTTTCAGATGAGTGGAGATGTTCACAAAGATAAAAAAGGAATATATCAAGAAGACATTTCACATCTTGACCTTTAAACTAGGCTTCAAAATCTTTTTAAAACAGCAAACTGGCAGTGTTTTGGTTTGATTTGGTTCAGTTTAAAACAGCTTGGGATAAATTTCCATGGGTACCACACATCTCAGTAAGTTTCTGTCCAAAAGGTGACCCAGTGTTTCTGTGATGAGAACACTTGATCCTGGATCAGAAAGCCATCATCTTCCACATTCTGCTGCAGCTGCTCTTTTTTCCCCATAATCGTCTTGCCGGTGGAGCACCGCTGTCTGCCACACCTCCTGGCGCACAAAGAACTGACACTGCAGAGAAAACTTTGAGTCAAAACCATTTGATTTCCTCACAGAAGCTGTGAGCACAGGTGATGCAGGAGGAAGGACAGGTGAGTGAATGGATAGGTGGACAAGAAGGCAGGTGAACTGCAGACATGTGCAGCAGATTTTGTTGTTGCCTTTGTTTGAATGTTCTAAAAAATGTTTTAAAAGGTTAGCCAGAATAATCGCTCTCATGACGACCTTCTGTGCTGCCCCAGCTCCCAGCAGAAGTCCCCAGTTTTATAATGAAGTAGATAATGAAATGTTAGTTTTTATGTTTGTGTGTACTTTAGGTGATAACTTTAGGAGTGAGTCTAACACAAAAACAGGACCTTGTAGCCTCATAGCTCCTCCCACCTTGTCCGTACTAGTGACATAAAGATGTCGCCCATTGAAAATGGTTTGTATGATGCATGCAGTCAGGAAATAAAATGAAATCACAAGTACAACAGATTAGTTATTTTGTGAAATGTATAACCTAAAATATTCATTTTTCTACACCAAAATGTATATCTTAGCAGAGGGGACACATCGTGTAAGGACAACGTTCTGACGGGGACACGTCTCAACATGATCACCTTACTGAGACACGAGTTCTGAACTCACCTTCAATAAAGTGTTTACAGTTTTTTTCAGTCTTTTGTTGTGGATAAAATGATCTTTTATTCAATAACAAACATGATATAAACAGTCATTAACCAGTAGGTAACTAGTCAATAAACAGCAACACGTCAGTAAATGGAAACCAACAATCTGTCAGTGAAAACTGAAACCAGCCAGCAACTATTCTTACAACAGCCTGCTCACATAGTAACCACTCTAACCAGTTAGTAACCGTCTTACAGCAGCCTGCAGCAGCTTGCCCAGCTTCAGAGCTCCTGCGTCAGCTTGTCTCTGTCAGACGGCCGGTTCTTCATGCAGGCTCTTTGGGTCTTGGCCTCGTACAACTCCCTGGTGCTGGTTCTCTTGAAGAAGCCACACTGAACAGCAGGGGGCGACACCACACTTTACCAACCAGGAAGAATGAGTCATGGTGATGAAATGAGGATGCTGCTTTCTGTGGTAGATCCTCAAACCAGATCTGTGCTCCATGGTTGACCACCAATTACATCTGAGCTTACCTTCCAGAGAAGCAGGCAGATCAGAGCTAGAAGCAGTACTCCAGCCAGCACAGACATCATAATGATCCATAGGTGGGAACCAGAGTTCAGCTGCAGTGCAGAGTCTGGGTAAATGTAAACCTCAATCTGCAGACAGGAAGCAGAAACTCAGGAAACCATCAGCATCAGACAGTCTGTGATCCAATCACCAGTTTCGTACCAACAATGGGGAGGACTTCAGGGTAGTCGTTACTTTGGTGCTCAGTTTCAGAGTAGCCTGGACTTGAACCATGATACTCCTGGCATCACTGAAATCCTGAAAGATAATAAGAGTCTCTGACCGCAAACAAGCAACCGTCTCGGTGGCCACCAGAGGGTTTTGTAATGCACAAACAATCTCCAACTCAATGGCCACTAGAGAACAGTAACACACAAACCACTGACAGTCTACAGCATGCTCACTACAGCAATAGATCTTAGCAGACTACACGACCACAGAGTTAATAAAAAAACAGAAACTACGAGAAAAATAGAACCGTTTTAGAAATAATAGAATAGAAAGCAGAATAGTTAAACCACTGCCCGAGCACGGCCACTGCTGCAGCTCACCGCTCCCCCAGACCAGGGGATGGGTCAAATGCGGAGATGTAATTTCACCAGTGTGTGATGATGACTATGGGACTTTAACTTGACTTTAAAGGAGTCATCACCTGAAATTTTCACTTTTCCACTTGAAAAAATGTCTATAATGACTTCCTTTAGTATGGTCTCTTAAGGTTTTAGCAAACAGTTCAGTATTCATTCTGATAGCCGGTTAAGAGTAACTATGGGTCAAGTATTCATTTGTGTGACAGTTATGTGATGTCTTTCTGACAAGCCTGCTTAAAGCTAGTGATGTGCCAATGAAGCCTCATGAAGCGCTTCGAAGCATTCTCTAATGTGCCGATACATGATTCGAGGCCTCGAACACATAACACATGCGTTAAGTTAAAGCAGACTAATGCTTAGCCTTTGTGTTCACACTGCAGGCAAAAGCGCATCAAATCCGCATGTTGACCTGCCTGTGACCCTTATCTGATTTTTTTGTGATAGTCTGAACAGCACACATCCGATTTTTCCTAATCCGCTCCAGGTCGTTTCAATATGTAGTACTGATTGCGACACATATGTGCATTTTTTGAAAGCGACTGCAGTCTGAATGGTCATGTCGCATTAAATCCACCTCCTACGTCACCGCTCAGCGGAGGTGAGCGTCGTGTCAGGACGTTTCTGAGGAGGAGCGCTGAAGAGCAGCGCTGACAGAAGGATTCAGGGGTCTGTGGGACATCCTGTCAAGTTTTGGAATTAAAAATATAAGAAAGCATGAGAGCGGGAGGTGCTGCTGGAGCGAAGGGCTTTTCTGGTCTCGGTCTCCATGACAGCGGGGCGGGGGGTTTCCTTGAATGAACTTAACACCGAAACTTTTTCAGGGAATACTAACTCGGGAAGACGGCGGGAATAAGGAGTAAAATAGTTTTTAAAATAGTTTCCAGCCCAATACGAGAGACTCAGGTGTGATCCTGTGGCTGAACTGTCAGTGAAGGCTTTAACATCACAACTCCACCTCTCCTGGTTCTGACTGGGACTTCTTGTCTTCTGCGCATGCCGGTCGCTTTGGGGCCGTGAAGCGTTCACACTGGAGAGTGTTTGATGTCGCATTTCAGTAATAATGTGAACAACCACACAAAAAAATCGGATTTACTCAAAAAATCGGAATTGAACATCAAGACCTGCAGTGTGAAGACTATCACCTCAGTGTTTGGTGTGATTTGCTGTTTTGTATGAGACCTTTTGTTAATTCTGTTTCCCGCCGGTTTATTTTGAGTTCTGTAAATAAAACATCACATCATTTTTTAACACCTGAACATGCCTCCTTTATTGTTACCCAGACCACCTAGACGGTCTGGTCCGTAACAGGCGCTTCGCTGAAAAAAACCTCTACAACAAGCGAGGAAGCCATTACGCACAAGGCGATCGGCTCGGGCTCATACTGTTGGATCCCGTAGGTCACTGCCAGGTCGGGTTCAGTTATAAATATCGTGTGTGATCTCGCGAGAAAATATGCCCTTTACAAAAAAGGATCAGAAAAGCACATTTTTAATTTATTTTTCCAATACAATTTATTTTAATCGCCTAAAAGACTATAATAGGACGTAGATATCCACGTATTATAGGTGATGACTCCTTTAATAACAGTGGATTTGAGCAAAGTAAAAGGAGAGTAGACTGAATAGAATTAAGCATGGTAAAATAGAGCAGAGCAGAATAGAGCATGGTAGGATAGAATAAAACACTGAACAGAGCAGAAAACAGCCAAATATCATAGAACGGAGCAAAATAGGCTGGAATAGAACGGAGCAGTATTGTGAAGTAGAGCAGACGGATAGAACAGAACTGAGTAATGCCCAGAATAGGGCAGAGGTAAATCAAATAGTAGATTAGATGAGAATCTTTGTCACCCTATTAGCTCTCCTAAAACAAAACAAGAAATCAGAGTAAAAATGAAATGTCTGTTTTCTTTTGTTTGTCTTTGTTAATTTCTTGGTATTTGTTTACATTTTATCATCAAAGACTAAAGTTCAATTTGTTTTTGTATGTTTTGTTTTCCATTTGTTTAGCGGCATCATGTTAGTGTTTTTGTCTTTCTGGGGTGTTGGGTTGTGTTTGCTGTCTCATTGGGATGAGGTGTAAACAGGAAGTGACCATCAAACTGGACTTGGAGCTTGATGTTTTTACCTCAATCATGGTGGAGTTCCACAGTCGGCTTCGGACCGTCACAAATGCAGCGTTGTTCATGTCGAGCAGAGGACAAGACAGTTTCACACATTTCGCCCCACTGGTGCAGTTCTGCAACACAGTTTGTTATTGTCAAGTTTTATTTGGACTCTTGGAACCCAAACCAGGCCATTAAGGAAACTGCCCACTGACATCCATTCATGGACATGGCTATTAGCTGGACACAGAATCAAACCAATCAGAATCATGGGTGCTGGTGTTGATGGTAATAGTTTACAACTCTTTTAACCACTAAATTGTGTTGGAGGTCACCAGCTGTTTAGCTACTAGTCGGCATATTTATACACATCTTAAGCACTTAGATCCTGGCCTCTGATGGTGCTGGGTTTAATCCTGAGTCAGGGACCAGCCCTTTGTGTAAAGTTTATTTTAAAACCAGTTTTGTCTCTGATCATTGTTCCTTTATTTTGCTGGTAAACGTGTGAACATCCATTAACAGGTTTATACAGGTATAGCTGTTTAGTCTTTGTTTTTATAGCTGTGACAGAATTAGAGTTTTTACCAGTTTGTATGAATTCTTGCGTCCCAATAAGCTGAAAATATGAAGCACTTTTCTTTTTTCTTCCTCCTTCTTTGCATCTTCTACTTGCTGTCCTTTCAGACTTCTCCTCATCATGCTCTTCCTTTCATGTGACATCTGAACAAACAGAAGGTCAGATTCTCCACCTTGAACGACTCTACGCTTGCATGCTCTAGTCTAAACAATCTCAAAGTCCTTCTGTTAGAACTTCAGATGCAACATGCTTCCCAGCTTTTACTTTGAAGAGTGTATGAAACTGATGTTGCCATGATTACCAAAAGGTTGAGGGGATTGATCTCAGACTGAGTGCAGCGAGGACTTGAGACGCCGTCCAATTGGATTTCTGTGAGGTACAGCAACCACTTTCCATTGGTCACCTCCTTTGGCCAATCAAACTCCACTTCCAGGTTACTATGGTGACCTGGTGACTTCCTGTCAACATGCACCTGAGAGACAACACATAGTTACACCTTTCCTGTTTATGGTGCACGGCTCCTCGGATGGTTCAGACAAACCTGGAGGGTGAAAACCACCAGACTGCCGATGTCCTCCGTGTTCTTCATGGCTTGCTCGCCGATCACGTGACCACTGAAGAAGACTGGGCCAGGCGGGTTGATTCTGTCACGAATATCCAATCAGAGCACAGGGTTTATCATCTTTACAGGACAAGATTCATCCAGATTTCTCTGTTCTGATACATTAAAGCAGAACTGGATTTTACAGATCAGGCATTACGTGTAGAGCCACAGAATCATTGAGGAAAAACCTATTGAAATAAAAAAATAAAAAACTATTCAGGGTTCAAGTGCAAATCTGGAGGTAAACTATATGTTGCTCTATGAGATTTTGGGAAAATATGAAGTTTATGTCTCCATTACTGAGACTGGTGGGGCTAGCACTGAGGGAGGACATGTTGAAATCTTGTGAACATGAAAAGAACTTGACATCAAACACCAAAACTTTGGGATCTTACAAAATGAGAGATGCCTGAATCGAATTCTCCACCAACATGGAGACATAGACCGGAGCCAGATCTGACTGCTCACTGAGCCTGGGGACAGAAAGACACCCTGACATCAGTACCTTTCTTACAAATGCAATCAGACTCTGACAGGTGAATGGATGCCTTACGTGGATAGCTGCAGCAGAGACCGTATCTCCTCGGTGTCCAGAATCATCTTAGTTGGCTGAAACTTGATCAAAATCTGATCCTGCAAAACAAAAGGAAAGCAAAGCAAAAGGCCTTATTACACCATCTGGTTCTGTAATACTTCAGTGTTGGACACACAGTGGTTGTGCTGCGGCAGATCCAGCCTTTTACCTTCTGTTTGCTTTTGAAAGGATTTCCCAGCTGACACACAACAAACGTGTCTTCAACAGAACAGTCAGTCGATGTTGAGTTATCATCCTGAAACACAAACACATCCAATAACCAGATTACTCAGAGTTCAAGTCAAGACTCTGACCAAGGACCAGGTCCAGGTCCTTCAGGGGACCACAAAGTGTCAAGTCAGCCCTAAAAACAGTAAAGACGTTCTGTTCTTTGTGGAAACCACTGTTTACTTACTTTATTCAAATCTAACTAACAGCCAGATACGTTCCTCTTGAGTTGGACCAAAAGTGGTCTAGGAGCTCCTTCAGTCTTTGAACCAAAATAAGCTCATGCTTAGCCTGGCAAGCCATCCTATATATGTGAATATATAGGATGGCAAACTCTGCAAAGCAAGAATTTGGTCTAGTTCACTAGGCTAGCTCATGCTGCCACATCACCAGAGAACCTGTACATTGTTTAGGTCTGTTACGAGCTCTGACACCGCCCGGTCCTGCTTTAATTTCTGAATAGAGGAACTGATGGTGGATCCAGAGCAGCTCCAGCCAGGAGCCTTTTTGCACCCCAGTCAGCTGGGTGCTGCAGCTGCTGTGCATTCCCAGTAATGAGGAAGTGCACATAAAAAGGAGCAGGCTGCAGAAGGAGGGAGAGATTGACAAAGGAGATTGACAAGCAACACAAATGGAGAGATGATGATCCAGACAGAGGAAAGAGAGACAAGCAGCAGAACGAAAAGAATAAAAAGAGAGGAAAGCCAACGGCCCAAGAAAGAGAAGAGAACCAGACTCAAACGGACCTGGAGGAAAAAGAGACTGCAGAGGTGAAGCCTGGGGGCAGGAGGAGAAGAACCCTCGCTGCAGCATAAGAGGAAACACCAGCTGCAGGGGGAAAAGAACCACTGACCGCAGGAGAAGAGGAACCCAGACTGCAGAAGAAAACTACGTTCCAGATAAAAAGCGGATCAACGATGGAGGAAGGAAACAGCCAGAGGAGCAGAAGCTGAACCAGGGAGAGAGAAGGTTGGAGAAACAAATGTTCAGCTGAGACGGTGAAGACCCCGAAGGAGGAGAAAAGCCGAAACAACTGTGGAATGAGGAGAGCGCAGAAGACTGGGGGGGAGCCCCTGAAGGACAAGGGAAGGCTGCACGGTTGAAAACTGTGACAAATACCGTGGGCAGAGAGTGTCCCACAGAGATTCCTCCAGAGGTGTGGATTCGGAAAGAGCGGAATCCTTAGGAGGATGAGTATATTTTAGCTTTTCCCTTTATAGCAGAGTTAAGCCACTTAGTAAACGGACTTCATCCATAATTTAGTTATTGTGGTTTTATGATAGCTCTCCTTTGACGAAATCTTCCTTTTAAGAAATATAGACATCTGATATTGAGGAAGATGTGTAATTGGCTTTTATCCTGTTTTAAGTCTTCTTAAAGCCCTTAAGTTATTATCCCTCCTTACTCTGTTTGAGGTCTGGTATCTGTTTTAAGGTCCATGGACCCTACCTTGGGTCGCGTCCACAAGAGAACTTCACAATAAATGTCTGTTTTATATGTCTAAACCTGTACTCATCTCGTTATGTTGTTGACCCCCACACTCCTGGAGAGCCTAGCAAAAGGGGGTCGTAACAAGGTCTGTGATAGGTTAGACAGACCTAGTTAGGCTAAATCATTTTTATTTGGATTAATAAACCACTGAGAGGATCTGGGATTCACATTTCACTTCATTGGGCTGTAAATGTTCTGAGCCAAGTCTGTATGAGGTTCAGTCTAGTCATCTAGTCATGGTTAGGAACCTTAAACTTTAATCAGCTGAACAAGAAACTCCAGGTGTTTCGCTGATCTGTGTGTTAAACATAAAATTCATTATCTTGGAATTGTGAGTCTGGAAGGATTCAAGAAAAATATTTAGGATTTTCCAAACCATCTAAGACCAAACCTTGGTTTATCTCCTGACACATCTGGATCTCTGCTCTGTGTCGTTTAAACTAAATCCTGTAATCAGGAAAACCAACTAATCCGTCATCATTGCCTTTGGTATGGCGCCAGAGTAGGTGAGTGCTGGTGGTATGCTGATGTTTAGTAGAGCATTGTGAGCATCCTCTGCTGGCCGGCCTGCTGATGGTGTGTTGCTGACGTTAACCTCCAAGAGGAACCACCTGATGCTGCTGTTGTAAACCAGCACTGAGATGTCATTCACCCTAGAAAAACACAAATACAGAACTCAAGAGGAGCAGAACTGTTGAGTACTGGCTCAGATAGGGATCAGCTGTTGGGTTTTATGCTGCAATTAAAAATATTTTTGGATCTGATCATGTGACCTTCATCCTGTATGGATCAGAGAACTAAAAACTCCATTAGGTCAATAATATTCTGATCAATCATCAAGTCAAGAGTCAGTAGTTTATAATTCAGCTGAGTAGTGGATTAGGGTCTGTAGTTGTGGGGGCAGGGCACTCACTTAGTGAAGGGGTTCTGGTTCAGATCCATAAACTGGGCCGTCATCTGGAGGTTACAGTGGCAACGGTTATCAGATCCGCAGGCCTTCTGGATGTGGATCTGAATGAACAGACATTAAAAGTTTCTGTATACCTGTCTTTAGTTCCTCTCAGCCCTGATTTCTGATGATAATTTATTGGGTTCTGACCTGGGTTCTGATGGGCTGTGGAATCTGGCTGAGGACAGGGAATTGTCTCAGATCTTGAACAATGTTCCCTTTTTCAGGAAGCTTCTCATTTAAAGAGACGTTGAGCGAGAACACCAGAGGTTTCACTTTGTTTTGGACTGGAATCTGTAGAACAGAAGAACAAAGGACAGAACCTGAGCAGAACTTCTGTGATAGAAAAGAATTGGACAGATCAGTCCATCAGAACGTGAAGGCAGCTGAAGCCTCTTTTGAAGCTCTTTAGGAAGAAAGCAGCTGATCAGCTGGAAGATGAGCAGCAGGAATGTTTTGGTTTAGATATTTTGCAGCAGTGTGAGCTTTAAACAGCAAGTTCAATAAGACGGCCTCAAACAGGTTGGGTCACATGATGACAACACGCATGATCGCTGCAAACATCAAATCATGATGAGAGCGAGGAGTGAAGGATGACAGAAGCAGTAACACAAAGACGGGATGGAAGGAGTAGCTGGAGTTACTTCAACCAGCTAAGGACTGCTGTGGTCTGACTGGACCGTGTGTGTGTGTGTGTGTGTGTGTGTGTGCATGCGTGTTGGAGGGCGGGTCCTCACCAGCAGCCCAACTTTAAGAGTCTCACACATTCTTTTTTTCAGTGACAGGGAGCTTGAGTACACGGTCTCTCCATTTTCATAGAAATGGAGGCGGGGCTTGAGGCTGGTGACATCAGCAGCCACAGTGAAATAGACAGCTGAGAGACAAAAACAGAGTTCATGTATGAGAATACAATTTAAGGTGATTTATGAGCAAATAAAGTAAACCAACACAGCAGCAAACAGCATCACGTTCTCTGTGGTTCTGAGGAACTGAACTGAATACAGCATTTTATCACTGGTTCCTTCTGCAAACGCATAAAATTAATAATACGTTCATAAAGGTGCATGAGCTGTTTTCATAGAAGAGTGCCTGCACATTAGACTGATTTTCTGATAGTGGACATTGTTGCATGGTTTGATTCTTTGTATTTGAAACAAAGTTTGATTCTTAGAGAGGTACCAGATGAATAAAACATTTGTATTACTCCAGAGGATCATCCTACCTTTGATATGGTCAAGTGTTCAGTATTCTAATCAACGTGAGGACAATAGAGACATCAGAGTCCAAGTCTGACTCAACACACCTTCTCTTAAAAACAGAAATGGATGTAGCCTGTTAAAGAATGGTAAAACATTTCTCACAGAGAAAACAACCTTTCACCACTAAAAATTCTAAATAATATTTCCCATTTCCCTTGGCTGATTAGTCCACTTTAACAGTAACGGACTGAACTGATCCCAGCTCAGCAGACAGATCCATCACCTCGGGATGCCCACACAGATCAGGTCACCTTGACTCTGATTGGTCAGAATAGTCACCCACACACATCTCTGCATTGTGTCCCAGATGAAATTGTATCAGTAATGTGATTTATCATTCACAGAAACACACTAAAGGACACACAAGGGCACAGCATGATGTCATGTGAGTACAGAGTGGGTGTTTTCAACAGGGTGACCTTGTCTCTGACTAGACACGGTGACTTACAGATCCTCGGAGAGGTTTTGTGTGTGTCTGCTTATTAACAGCAGGGGCTAAATGACAGCTGTGTCCTGTCACTCAGTAACAAACACACACACACACACACACACACACATGCTCACAAACAGGAAGCTGATGTCATTAATGACTGTAAACAAGCTTGTTAGCATTAATTAGCAGCTGCAGGACAAACTGAAGGATTAGATCATGTGACCAACACTGTCATACAGAATGTTAACCTGCAACAATCACATAGTTTAACTTTTTCATGTCCACACTGGGCTTATCCATCAGTTTCTGTCCACCTAAGGGTCAGTACTACTCAACAGGTATTTTAAATTTCTTTTAGAGATTCAAATTAATTCTAATAACGCAGAAAAATCTGAGTGTCGTTGTCCAGTGTTTTATTATCTATCATCTCATATTATTGGACGATAGCAGCTGCATTTACATGTTGATCTTGAAATTCTTTTCAGCATTAGTTGCCATGGTAACAGATTTCTGGAATTAAGTGAGATAGATTCATGCTGCTGAAAGTCCCGAACCGAACCTGAATGAAAGGGGAAATAGAGGTGACTCACTGATGTTGTTTTTGACTTTCTCTATGATGCTGAACTTGAAGGAGAAGCAGACCTCCACCTGAATGCTGAGAGATGAAATGTCAACAAGATGAAGAGACATCCAAACTATGAGGGTCCCCTAAAATCCTCACCAGAAGTCACAGCTGTTTGGGTTGACGATGTCCGGAGAGACTCTGAGCGATCTGTTTAGGTGAACTACTGGGCGAGATCTGAGGATCGATCAGCCAATCAACCAATCAATCAATCAATCAATCAATCAACTAGTAATAATGAATAAGGATTTTTTTTTAATTTTGAGTAAAGTTCAACAATCTGCAGCTGATTAAAGTTTTTGATCCTGAGACTACCTGAGGAGAGCCACTGTGTCATCCAGTGAGCCAACCAGCAGATCTGGATATTTGTTCCCATCAACATCCAGTCCTGCAGCCAGAGAGTACCCAAAAGTCCTGAAACCAGGAAACAGGCTGCTGCCCTGGATCACCTATACAGAGACAGATGGGGCCTGGTAAGTAGGACTCATGGAGATGCAAGGACAGCTGTTATAATACAAGAGGACATTTCTAATTTGGGCACTATTGGGATAAGTTCTGTAGTTTAACAGTTATTTTAATTGCAGGCTTTTGGCATTGTGCTTTTCTGGGATCCCGGAAACAAGAAAAGAATTGAATGAATGTGAGACCTGGCTTGGTTCTGTAGAGATCCCCTCACTGCTCCCAGTCCAGATCATCACACTACCTGTATCATGGAAAGGAGCTCCTACTGCAAAGTCTGGAACACAGCAATGTGTCAGCTTACTGAGCATGGCTCATAAAGCATGAAGTCACAGGGCTAGAGTGGTCTCACCCTGAAACCCGTCTTGGTTCAGGTCTCCTGCAGCAGTGACAGCCATTCCAAAAGCAGATCCAGCAGGACCCATTAGCACCACACTAGGTTCAGTGTCAAACCTGCCCCCAGCATTCATGTAGACGTAAACTGCCCCACCCACATCAGGCTGACGACCATAGTAAAAAGGAGCACCCACCAGCAGGTCAGTCCAGCTGCAGGACAGAAGATTAAATGTCAGTTGATTCAGGTTAAAGCCTGTAAAAAGAGATGACACATCTGGAACCATATAAACCGTCCTCACCCATCATTGTTGAGGTCAGAGGTTACCACGGCGTTACCAAAGTACGAACCAACCTGCTGACCTCGCAGGGTCTGCTGAATCACCAGCTCACCGGACCGCTTGGTGAGCAACAGCACAGAACCTCGCGCATCCTGTTTGTTGTCTCTGGGAGCTCCTGTTGATCACCACCACCAGCAGAAATCAATGCATCAGTATAGCACTCAGTAGCTCCCTCAAGCCATCCATCCATCCATCCATCCATCCATCCATCCATCCATCCATCCATCCATCCATCCATCCATCCATCCATCCATCCATCCATCCACCCATCCATCCATCCATCAGCACATCACCTGACCACCAGACTTTTGACAGGATCAATGATGAAGATGAAGCTTCACCTGTTACTATGGTTACATCGTCCACAGACAGAAGACCGCGAGCCTGAGTGACTGAATAACCTACAGAAACACAAACACACAAAAAGCTAAATTCTTTGGAATATGTGACCACTGGGGGAAAAAATTATAGATTTAGTTTCATGTTCTTCAGCCAGGTTCTGAACTGACTTGTGTTCTATTGTGATGCACACAGGAACTGAAGATGTAGACATCAGCTATATTTGTCTAAATCTTGTCTCAGTCCTCTAAGCACTCCTATGTCACACCTTCCTGCAGTGTACTGGCTCTCTGTTTAGTTAAGAACCCAGTTCAGAGATCTTGTTTGTACTTGCACCTTCACACACCTCTGACCTTTACTCCTTTATGCTGCCACCAGGACTCTGAGGTCAACTCGTCAGGTTCTGCTTTATTAGCATTTAATTTTCTTATCTGTTCTTGTGTGATGTCTGGAAATTGATTAAATACAAAGGCTGCTTACTTTTCAGGAAGTAGCAGGTCTACAGAATCTAAATGTGTGTGTTTCATGTGTGCGAGTTCACGTCTAAGTAAAAGGACACTTCACCTAAATAAATGTTTCTTTGGTGCTGGTTAGGAAAGAAGTTCTTCGGCATGTCTGTCTCAGTCCAAACAACGTGGACACTTCCTAAAAGACCAAGACAACAAATTAGGAAAACAGAAACTTTTCAGTTTAGAGAAGAATCCCAAAAGAGGGACATTTCATTTATCAACATAAAAAATAACCATATTAATATTTATAAAAAATATAGTAGCTATTATTATTATTATTATTATTATTATTATTATTATTATTATTATACGAGCTACTGAACTCCAGACTTTCCCATCTGTCTGTCTGTATTTGTTCACTGACTGACTGAGCTGGAGCCCCAGAACCTTTACCTTGCCAGTGGAAGCTTCCAGGTGAGCCGAAGATGAGTTCAGTGTCGCTCATGAAGGTAGAGATTCCCAAGTTACACATTCCCTGACCGGCTTCATTCTGCTCATGGCTGAACAGAAGTTCAACAGGTGAGGGTGATGGACCAACATACAGGTGTCAGGTAAATACTGGGTCATGTGACCTACTTGCAAAGCTGGTCCAAGCTGTGCCAGGTGGAGAGGCTGTAGTCTTTCAGCAGGTGGTCCCCACTGAGATAACACTGGCCGACCTGACTGTGCTTAAAGGCACTGGAGAGTTTCACAAAGCGATGAGCACATGCCTGATGGACACATGACAGGATTAGGTGGTGAAAATGTCAATCTGTTAATTAGTTATCTGGCTAGTTGATGAATAATCTACTTAGTTACTCTTTAGTTACTGGCTGGTGGTTTTCA
>SSNS01001580.1:0-18269 GCA_006937985.1 Aphyosemion australe | reverse complement strand
ATTTTGGTTTATTATGTCAGTTTCTGTCCTCCATATCTGTATCTTTGTGAGTATAATAGATAAATAATAGGCGAGGAAAAAAACCTGCTATCATCCATTATTATATGACTGTAAAAATAGAGGTTGTGATTTTCTATCACTTGGTTCCAGCACTAGAGTATGCCTACATCATTGGTCAGTAGTGAATGCAGATACCTCTTTAGACAGCCTCTGCTTCTCCCGTTCTCCTAATGCTCTCCTTGAGCCTCTGGCACCTGGTGCTTCTTGTTCCTGTTGCTGAGAGGAGCTTCGGTCCCTGAAGGGAGACAGATTAAAAAAATGTTAGAATATGAATGAAACAGTATGTCAACATCACCAATTCCTGTTAAAAAAATCAGTTATAGTAAGTTATAGAAATTGTTTTTTGCATCTGCTCTATGGAAATGGTTGAATCTATATTTCTGGATGAGCTTAAATATCTTATGCAAATAAGGTGATGAAACTGCAAAAAAGTAAATGAAACAGAAAATGCAAGTTACTTTTGAGTCCATGTATATTATTATCATCACAACATTCAGGCATTGTAATGAACATGATGTGCATAAATATTACAGTATTGTCTTTTCTTACCTGATGGCCTGAATGCTGCAGGTGAAGTTCTTCAGGGCACGTTTGATGAAGACCATGTCAATGTCCTTCTTCTGCAGCTGTTGGTACATCATGTCAACGTGAGGCATTATTTGATGAAAAAACTGCAGGAAGAAACGGAAATCTTCGTCCTGCCGCATCCTCAGGAACCCAGATGCCTCTCTCACTGTGTTGTTGTCAAATGAGCTGTCTGCCCTGATGGTCTCAAAACACACTATTAGGTCAGCTAGGTTCTCATAGAAGGTGCTCACGATCCTGCTGCTGAAGTTCCACCTTGTGGATGATGCTCTTGGCAGCCTTCGTGCAACGATCTGGTCCAGAATGGCAGTGCGTTTGGGTGACCGGGTAAAAAAACTGGAAATCCCACCCAAGTCAGAAAAAAAAACTCTCACTGCTGGGATGTGAGAAGTGGCTTGCTGCATGATTAAATTTAGCTGGTGTGCATAACAGTGCACATAATGGGTATTTTTGTACTCTTCCCGTACCTTTTGCTGCACACCTCCTCTTTCACCCCTCATCACACTGGCACCATCGTATGCTTGGGCAATAAGTTTGCTTTTCTCTTCCTCGGTGAAAACGCTGTTCAACCTCTCCAAAATTGCATCGGCTATGGAGCCGGCTGTTGTGGACAAGATGGGGACAAATTCATAGAACCGTTCCTGTACAGCATGTTTCCCATCAATATATCTCAGCACGAGTACCAGCTGAGTCTGTGTAGAGACGTCTGTGGTTTCATCTGCTTGGATTGCCACGAATTTAGCCGACTTAACCTCCTCCACAATACGTTCCCTGATGACAGACGATATGCAATCCAGCAGCTCATTCTGCACAGTCTTTGACGTCCCCTTAAAGACAGTGGCCGTTCTCAGATGCTCCTCAAACACCTCATCCTGTGAGGCCACCAAGTCAACCAGCCCGCGAAAAATCCCGGGGTTGCTGCCGGACCCATCCTGTTCATCCTTGCCCCGCAACGCTAACTCAAACACGCCACAGAACTTAAGACAGTCAATAAGGCGGCTGAGGATATGTCGGTTTTTGCTGACCTCATTGTGGCGGCGCACAGCTATCCTGTAGCTCTCATCCAGCTGCGTTGATATGTTGACTCTCCCGAAGGCCGCCAGTTTTAGGCAACTGTCCATATGCATTTTTGATGCTTCGTGTTTTCTTGCCTTTTCAGTGAGATGGTGCATATCGGTGACACCTGTCTTTGTCCAGGCGGTGTCCATGTTGGCATCAGGGTGAATCAGGACACATGGGTAGCAGAACACAGCGTTAGCCGCATCACATCCAGCCATCCATGTTTTCCGCTCATACCAGCTTCGGGAAAATCCACGGCAGTATGTTTTATCCCCTTTTTTTGATACCTGCTTGATATTTAAATTTGGTCTGGGTGGTCCTAATTCTTTTAAAGTCAACTTATCCACATTGCTTCGACGACTGAACGGTAAATCCCTCAATGAAACGATGGAGTTCAAGTTGCTAGCCGCCATGATGTCGACTTCAGTCTGGCGGTCTCACTCCGAGCACGCATCACGCGCATCATTGCGTATTACGAAATCACGTTTGGGCAAGCACATCCAGTGCCTATTGAAATGCATTGTAGGGTCCAAACTTTGGGAAAAAAAATCTCACAGTAAAACTCTATTAGAGCAACCTAGTGCGATTTCCAATCTGACTGGGGTCGTCCCAAGGGGGCGGAGTTTTAGGTTGGAAAGTGACATTCAGGCTGTTGATTGGACAGTCCAAGAGCGGCAAAATAAGGCCTCTCTCCTCTCTGTTTTTGTGTGACTCAAGGAGGGCGATGCACTATCGCCCTCTATGGGCCAGCCGCCCCTGTTCAGTTCAATTTAACCCAAGTAAAGCACTGATTGGCCATTTCCTCCTTTGACTTTGAACAGGTCAAAAAGCGTCTTAATGTCATGACAGGGTGTCAACTTTGATCTCAGCGGCTGCAGCTGGAGCAGTGATGAAGACGCATTTCTAAAGAAGACGGGGTGACGTCGGTTATAGACATGGTTTGGGTTTCAGGTGTTGAGTGTTTCTGACACACGTTCTTATGTCTGTCATCTTAGTCCCAGTTCTAAAAGACGAGGCAGGTAGTGTAGGAAACATGGATAATTACAGGCCTATTGCTCTGGCGAGTATTGTGTCTAAGGCTTTGGAAAAAGTATTGCTTTATAGGCTAGAAGATTTTACCTATTCTACTGATAACCAGTTTGGATTTAAAACAAAACACAGCACGGATCTATGCATATTTGCACTAAACAAAGTAATCAGAAAGCTTAAAAGAGGTAACTCCTCAGTGCTACTATGCTTCATTGATGCATCTAAGGCTATGTTCACACTGCAGGCAAAAGCGCATCAAATCCGCATGTTGACCTGCCTGTGACCCTTATCTGATTTTTTTGTGACAGTCTGAACAGCACAGATCCAATTTTTCCTAATTTGATCCAGGTCGTTTCAATATGTAGTACTGATTGCGACACGTATGCGCATTTTTTGAAAGCGACTGCAGTCTGAACAGTCATGTCGCATTAAATCCGCCTCCTATGTCACTGCTCAGCGGAGGTGAGCGTCGTGTCAAGACTTTCCTGAAGAGCAGCGCTGACAGAGGGATTCAGGGGTCTGTGGGACATCCTGTCAAGTTTTGGAATTAAAAATACAGGAAAGCATGAGAGCGGGAGGTGCTGCTGCAGAGAAGCGCATCTCCGGTCTCGGTCTCCGTGACAGGGCGGAGGGGTGGGGGTGGGGTGTTGTCTCCGTGAGAGCGGGGCGGGGGCTGTGTCCGTGAATGAACTTAATACCGAAACATTTTCAGGGAATACTAACTCAGGAAGACGGCGGGAATAAGGAGTAAAATAGTTTTTAAAATAGTTTCCAGCCCAAAACGAGAGACTCAGGTGTGAACAAAACAAAAGATAAAGTCATCATAAAATTATCTTAAAACAAAACAACAGTGAAGAGAGAGCTGAGCCGAAAGGCGAAGCTCTCGATTTACCGGTCGATCTACGTTCCTACCCTCACCTGTGGTCATGAGCTTTGGGTAGTGACCGAAAGAACGAGATCACGGATACAAAACTAAAATTAAATGAGTTTTCTCTGCAGGGTGGCTGGGCCCTCCCTTAGAGATAGGGTGAGAAGCTCGGTCATCCAGGGGCTCGGAGTAGACCCGCTGCTCCTCCACATCGAGAGGAGCCAGTTGAGGTGGCTCGGGCATCTGATTAGGATGCCTCCTGGACGCCTCCCTGGTGAGGTTTTCTGGGCACGTCCAACCGGGAGGAGACCCAAAGGAAGACCCAGGACACGCTGGAGAGATTATGTCTCTCGGCTGGCCTGGGAACGAGCTGACCCAAGTGGCTGGGGAGAGGGAAGTCTGGGTCTCCCTCCTTAAGCTGCTGCCCCCGCGACCCGACTCCGGATAAGCAGAAGAAAATGGATGGATGGATGGAGAATATCAAAAAATCATTAAAAATCAGAAAACAGAAAGTCATAAAATTATAAAAATGATGAAACAAATGAAAGATGATTATAAATACTAGTTAAAAAAACGAATAAAACATAAGAGATTTAAGTAAAAGCAATTTTAAACAAAAGGGTCTTCAGCTGCTTTCTAAAGGTGTCCAGACTGTCAGTAACATGTAAGGATAAAGGAAGTTCATTCCAAAGTCGGGGTGCAACAGCCTGGAAAGAGCGATCACCTTGACTTTTCTATCTGGTCTTTGGAACTTCTAGGAGGTTCTGGTTGGTGGACCTGAGGGCTCGGGTTGGAGCATAAGGCTTTAACAGTTCAGTAACATAAGGAGGAGCTTGGCCATGTAGAGCCCTGAAAGTTAGTCAGGATTCTAAAGTTAATGGGTAACCAGTGCAGAGACATCAGAATAGGAGTGATGTGAGCTCTTCTGTTTGCTCCAGTTAGGAGCCTCGCTGCAGAGTTCTGGACCAACTGAAGGCGCTCAAGGGCTTTTTTGTTAAAACATGTGAAAAGGGTGTTACAGTAATCTAGACGGGAGGTGATAAAGGCATGGATAACCATTTCAAGCTCATGTTTTGACACCAACCTTCAGTTTGGAGATATTTCTCAAGTGATAAAAACAGTTTCTGACCAGCGTTTTTGAGTGACCTTCAAGAGACATTGATTGGTCAAAAACACCCAAATTCCTCATGTTTGACTTGACAGCAGAAGCTAAATGACCAAGTTGTTGTCTAATCAGAGAAGCCATGCTCTCAGGGGCAATGATCAGACATTCAGTCTTTTCAGAGTTTAACTGAAGGAAGTTATCTTCTAGCCAGCTAGTGATCGCTGATAGGCACTCTAGTAGTTCAGCCAGTTTATAGAACTCAGAATCCTTAAAGGAGCAGTACAGCTGAATGTCATCTGCATATAGGTGATAAGAGACATTTTGAAAAGCATCAATTATCTGTCCAAGAGGGTGTATATATAATAAAAACAGGAGTGGACCTAAAACAGAGCCTTGGGGTACCCCACAGAACAGGTTTGTGGAATCTGACATGATTTGGTTTATACAGACACTGAAACTTCTGTTAGAAAGGTACGATCTGAACCAGTCTAGAACAGTTCCAGAGATTCCCAACGAGTCATGAAGTCTGTTAATTAAGGTGCTGTGATCAACAGTGTCAAAAGCTGCAGAAAGATCCAACAATACTAAGACTGTAAATTCCCTGTTGTCTGCAGCCATCATGATGTCACTGGAAACTTTAAGCAAAGCTGTTTCTGTTGAGTGATTTTTACGAAAACCAGATTGGAATTTATCAAAGTTGTTGTGAATTTCCAGAAAAGTAATTAGTTGATCGGCCACAACTTTTTCTTAGATTTTAGAGATAAAGGGCAATTTAGAAATAGGTCTGTAATTCTTAGGCTGAGAGGAGTCCAAACTGGGTTTTTTCAGGATCGGTTCAACAACAGCATGTTTGAAAACAGAAGGTACAGAGCCAGATTGGAGAGATAGGTTAATAAAATCCACAATGCATGGGCCAATTTGGTCAAAGACCTTAAGAAGCAAAGTGGTTGGGAGAAAATCAACAGGGCAGGAAGTTGGTCTCATGTTTTTCTGAATGAGACAGATGTCCTGGAGATTTACAGGAGTAAAGAAGGACCATGATTGGGAGGGAGGTGGTTGGATGGGAGAATGGGAAGAGGATGGGGGTGGAAAACTTGCCCTGATATTTCTGATTTTATTCTCAAAGAATGCAAGAAAGTTGTTCCAGTCAGACCTTGAGAATACAGGCATGTGAGGGGTGTGAGGTGAAGCAATCTGGTTTATGGTGTCGAACAAGACTTTAGAGTTATTTTTGTTTGAGGAAATCAGCTGAGCAAAGTAAACAGCCCTGGAGTTTGTGATCATCTCATTCAGAGATGTTATGAGTTCCTTAAAATGCAGCCTATGAACCTCTATTCTAGTTGACTTCCAACGCCTCTCAGCTTGGCGGCATGTCCTTCTGAGACTATAAATATTTTCATTCATCCAAGGACTTTTTCTTCTGTGAGACCCAGTGCTTTGTCTAACCGGAGCCACATTATCTAAGATACAAGAACATTGCTGATTAAGCGAATGGATAAAGGAGTTTGGATCATCACCATGAACTAACCTGCTGTCAAATAATGCAGAAAATCCACTGCTGACTGATTAATGATGCGTCTGTCTGATTTCACTTTGTGAGGAACAGGATCAATGTTTGATTGGACATTAAAGAGAATGCATTGTGAGCCTCTACACAGAGTTGACTGCCCTGCAAAAGCTGAGTAGCGAGTGTGACCGACTATGTCAAACGTGCCGAGACTTTAATCACAGCGCTGAGGAATGCTGGAGAAGTCGTGAGTGATGGACTATTAGTTGCAATGGTTTTAAAGGGCCTTCCAGAATCATTTAAGCCTTTTTCCATTTTTGTCACTCAAAGCGATGAGACTCTCTTTTGCAGACTTTAAGATAAAGTTGTGAAGTTATGAGAACACTGAGGGTATTCGCACAGCAGTGGCAGAAGACAATGTCATGGGAGCTTGGGCATCTTCAAGGAAGGCCAGCGCCCCAGCAGAAGCAAGGGTGTGGGGTACTGACAGCAAGGAGATAGAGTGTTTCCGGTGTGGCCAGAAAGGACACAAGGCAAGACGGTGTAATCGTGGTCAACAGCGGTACAGCCAGGGAAAGAGTACCACATGGCGAGGAGGACGGAAACAGCAGCAGGACAACGCACATGGGGTGAACGGCGAGACAGACAACACCTTCATCTTCAAGCTGGTGACCGGTGATCATAGATTAGAGAATGGTGTCACCAGACAGGGGTTGATGGTCGACACCGGAGCCACATCGCATATCATCACAGACTTGGCTAAGTTCAAGAACTTCGACGATTCATTCCAGGCTGAGACACATTGCGTAGAGCTGGCAGATGGCACAAGGTGCAAGGGGGTCGCCGAGCGGAGAGGAGAAGCAGAGGTGTGCATGGTCGACAACAGGGGGCGACACCTCCGTGCTACAATGAAGCGAGCGTTGTACATTCCCACCTATCCCCAAGACATCTTCTCTGTGAGAGCTGCTACTTCAAGCGGGGCAACGGTGATCTTTAAGGAGGGTGAAGACGTCCTGCAGTACAAAGACGGTACACGTTTTCTCATTCTTCAACATTACAGCCTGTTTTATTTGCCTATTGTGTCAGTGAACAATGAATGTGAGGATACATGTAATGGTTGCCATGATATACAGACGTGGCATGGGATTTTGGGACACTGCAATTTTGATGATGTTCAGAGGTTAGAGAGTATTGTAGACGGTATGTCGATAAAGGGCAAAATATCAAAGCCTATGCAATGTGAAGTGTGTGTTAAAGGCAAGTTTACTCAGAGCAGGAACAGGGAACCTGATGTGAGGTCCAAGTCAGCTTTAGAGTTGATACATACTGATTTGGCAGGCCCTATTGATCCTGAGTCCAGAGAGGGCTATAGGTTTGCTCTGTCCTTTGTTGATGACTACTCCAGTGCAGTGTTTGTGTGCTTTCTGAAACACAAGAGTGACACAGTGGAAGCCACAGAGAGGTTTCTAGCTGACACAGCCCCATATGGTACCGTTACATGTATCAGGTCTGACAATGGTACTGAGTTTACTGGGCAGGGTTATCAAGCATTACTTCGTAAGAACAGAATCAGACATGAGACATCGGCACCATACTCACCACACACTGTTTGCTATGCCTATAGACAGGACAAGAAAAAGCTAGACTCAAGGTCTGAAAAAGGTATTTTTGTTGGGTATGACAAAAACAGTTCAGCCTATATGGTCTATTATCCTGACAGTAGAAAGGTGATGAAACACAGATTGGTGAGGTTCATGTCCAATGTTGATGGACAGGAGACTGTCGACATGTCTGATGATGATGTTTGGGTAGAGTATAGCACAACCAGACCTGACCCTGACAAACATAAGCAGTGCGATATCCCAGAAACTGACTCAGGTCAGATTAGCCTGCAGCCGGCTGAGGTCAAGCTTGAACCAGACTCTCCACGGAGATACCCTAGTAGAGAGAGAATGAGGCCAGACTTCAATGGAGTGGAAAGGGATCAGGCTCAGATCAACATTGATTACTGCTACAAAATGGTTTTCAATGTACCTCAAACTTTCAGAGAAGCTGTAACGTCATCCAACTCAAGAGAGTGGGTTGATGCGATGGATGAGGAGATGAAATCATTGCGGGATAATCACACATTTACTCTGACCACTCTACCTGAGGGAAAGAAGGCAGTGGGGGGTAGATGGGTGAATGCTATTAAAAACAATGCTGATGGATCTGACCAGTACAAGGCCTGTTATGTTGCCAAGGGGTATATTCAGAAGATGGGTATTGATTATGGAGAAACTTTTTCTCCTACTGCCAACCTGACCAGTGTGAGAGTGTTGATGCAGAAAGCTGCTCAGGAGGATCTGATCCTTCATCAGATGGATGTTAAGACTGCCTACCTACATGCACCGATTGATTGCGAGATTTACATGGAGCAGCCAGAGGGATATGATGTAAAAACTCAGAAAAACAAAAAACTAGTGTGTAAACTAGAAAAATCATTGTATGGACTAAAGCAATCAGGTCGAAACTGGAATAGAATGTTGCATGATTATCTATGTGAAAACGCTTTTGTACAGAATTCAGCTGATCGATGTGTTTACAAGAGAGAAACAGAAAATGATGAAGTAATAATATTGATATGGGTTGATGATTTGGTTATTGCTGCCAGTGATGAGGGAGCTTTAAAAACTGTCAAGGAAATGCTTGCTAAGAAATTCCAAATGAAAGATTTGGGAAGACTGAAAGACTTTCTAGGTATCACTTTTAACCAGTGTGATGGAAGTGTGACTATGTCACAGCAGAGTTATGTTGACAAACTGCTGAGAAGATTTGACACGCAGGATTGTAAATCCAGGTCGACACCTTGTGAACCAAAATTAAATTACACTGATGATGATGAAAAATTGAATGATCCCAGGAAATACAGAGAGGCAGTGGGAAGTCTAATCTACTTGACCTCATGTATTAGACCTGATCTGAGTAATATTGTCAGCAAACTGTCACAGTATTTTAGTGAGCCAACAGAAAAACAGTGGACAACTGTAAAGCATCAAATATCTGAAAGGCACAAATGACAGGATGCTCTGTTACAGGAAATGTGATGGAGGTTAAGATTGATAGCTTACAGTGATGCAGATTGGGCAGGGGATGCAAATGATAGACGAAGTACATCTGGTTATTGTGTTAGCCTATGTAGGAATGGTCCTCTGATTTCTTGGAGGACCAAAAAGCAGCCAACTGTTGCATTGTCAACATGTGAGGCTGAGTACATTGCCTTGGCTACCACCATACAAGAGTGTTTGTATTTGACTCAACAGCTTGAACATCTATATGATTATCAGTGTGGGTTGCCTGTGGTCTATGAAGATAACCAAGGCACAATTACACTGGCAAAGAATCCTGTTCATAGACAGAGATGTAAGCATATTGATATTAAATACCATTTTATAAGATCAATTGTAAACAATGGTGAAGTGTCTTTGGTATATTGCCCAACAGATCAGATGGTGGCTGACCTCATGACTAAACCAGCTACAAAAGTGAAACTACTTACCTTTTCCATGTTTATGTTTGGGTAGTAGCCAAGTCAAGATGTAGTTTGTTTTCCATGATGTTTCTGTGTTTTGTTTGTGTTGATCGGTCATTAATGTGTGAGCAAGTGGGGGTGTTGATTGATTGATCATTGCCTGATGACTGTGCTCTCAATTATTGTTCATTTCTCACAGGTGTGTTTGTCATGTGATCCTGCCATGTGCTTTCCTATTTAAGCAGCACCTGTACCAATAAACGGTTGATTGAATGTTCTCACTGCATCCAGACTCCAGTCATGTTTTTTCCTTCTGGGACAAGAAACACTTGGTCGGTTTCTATTTGGGTTCTGCTGAACAGAACCCCTGGCGGCAGTAGAGAACACCCGGAAATCAGAGGAATTTGAATCAGCGGGGGGGAGATTCGTGTTACTCTTTATGCAGATGACCTGTTAGTCTGCCTGGATGAGCCGCAGGTCTCAGTGCCAGCGCTCTTGGCCTATGTAAATCGATTTGGGAATATATCTGGCTATAAAATAAACTGGGGAAAATGCGAATTTGTGCCGCTAGTGACCACTTTACCAGCTGACTTCCTACAGACCCTGCTGTTTACAGTAACTAATCATTTCAGATATCTGGGCCTCAAATTGACAAGGAAACCTGAGCATCTCTATGAATCCAACTTTCTGGAGACAGTAGAGAGGATGAGGGCTAGTATTGATAGCTGGAGGGTCCTGCCTCTCTCCATGATTGGGAGAGTTAATGCTGTAAAGATGGTATGCCTGCCAAGGTTGCTATATGTTTTTCAAAATCTACCTGTATTTTTACCAACATCCTTTTTTAAAAAAATAGACTCGATCATAGCACAGTTTGTCTGGGGTTACAAATCACATAGGGTCTGTAGGGGTCACCTTCACAAGCCAGTTAAGGAAGGTGGTCTTGGTCTCCCGGTTTTTAAACATTATTATTGGGCAGCCAACCTGAGAGCTCTGACATATTGGAATCAGGAAGATCTGTCTAACTCAGCGTCTTGTGACTTGCCATTGTGGCTAAAGTTAGAAGACGCCTTCGACATGAATGTTTCCCTTTCAGCATTATTATACTCTGGCCCCTTACCAGTTAATAAATCCATTGAGCTAAGTTTTACTGTAAAAAATTCTTTAAGAATTCTCCGCCAGATCAAGAAGGCTCTGCATATTCCTGATGTCACAGTCTTTGGTCCTATCTGTCAGAACCATTCATTCAGACCAGGACAGCTGGATGGGGTGTTTGCAGTCTGGAAGAGGAAAGGCATTGTTACTTTTGCAGATCTTTATCTGCATGATAAGTTCCCATCATTTGCTCAGTTTAGCAGCAATTATAGCCTTCCAAATTCACACTTCTTTCGTTATCTTCAAATCAGGCATTATGTTAAAGAGAATTTTTCATCCCTACAAGCTAAACCCACCTGTCACCTGGTTTACGAAAACACTTGGTCTCAACCTTTGTGAATTGCTTTTTTTTTCACTTTATTTCATTCAAAAAATATACAAAAAAAAAAACAATAAGAAAACAACAAAACAACAAAGTATATCTAATACATAACATCATATAATTTTGAATGAAAAGGAACAGAATGAAGAAAATTTCTTATAATTTCTGCCCCTTTTTACATAGAGAAATTAACACATTCCAAAATTATAATTATTTATAATTATTATTTATAATAATAATTATAATTATTTACACACTCTTCTAGCCCCAATACTTTCTATTTTCCAGATTTTAATCATAGCCATAGTTTAGTTTACATTTTCATAATTTCTTAATACACTTTCTTTGGTATGTTTTTTAAATATGATAATTGATTTTGATTCTTTTATTTCCCTGTTAAGGTTATTCTATAGTCTTACACCATATACAGAAATATTACAGTCCTTAAGTTTGGTTCTAAATCTAGGTAATTTAAAAACATCGATTCCTTTCAACATGTAACCACTCACTCTCTTTAGAAACATTTTCTGAATATTAGTCGGTAACATACTTGTATTTGCTCTGTACATTGTTTGCAATATTTTCCAATCTACCAAGTCATAAAATTTCAGTATTTTAAATTTAATGAATAATGGGTTAGTGGGATCTCTGTAATGACTGTTATTAATGATCCTCAGTGCTCTTTTTTGTAGAATAAACAAAGGTTGTGTATCCACGTTATTCTCACGGCCCGTGATGCTTTGCGCGAAAGATGCTAGCAACTTCCGGTCCGCATTTATTTACATTGAGATGATGCGATTCCATCATGCTAATCCTCTTTTTCTGGGCTTTTAGAGACTGAAAACATGCATGAACACCAGCTGTCACAGCTCAAACGGGACACCGTTACACTCCGTCTGCCTACTGAAGCAGAGAGGTGGGGGGGATGATCTTAAAGTCTGGCCAAAGCTAACGTACAGTAGCATTTTAGCTACTTTCTGAACTCAGTGGCATCTGACAGCGAGGCAATAAATAATCTTAAAAGCTCTGAGGCTTATCAGTACCTACATGGTAATAAGGTTGTTGGTGTTTTGTTGAAAGAGTTGGGACACAATCTTATTTACTTAAAAGCAGACGTAGAGCCGAGTCAGAGCCTTAAATCCCTCATCACCAAGCCTGGGTTTTAGTTTCTACATCAGGTGAAATGCAAACAGCAGGATGGCACTTTTAGGTTAATAACAGCAGTCTAAACGCACGTTAAATTATAACTATTCAGAAAATTGTACACATGAAATAATTCCTGTTGTTGTGAGACTGCTGTCAGATCTCTTTACTACTCGGCGTCTCTTCTCCGGAGGTTTCTCATATCCAACTACAAAGTAGGATGCAGGTGTTCCTCTCTGGGGGTTTTCACAATAAAATGAAAGGAATGCACAAATAAAGTTTGTGGTGGTTTCAAGTTAAGATTTTTCAGCCACATCCTTCTGGGTTCCTCATCTCTGTAGAGGCGGCGAGAACCGTACCGATGCTACAGCTGCACGCTCTCTCACTCTGGAGGTGCATGTTCTAAACATCGCTCTTGTAGCTACAGATTTAATTTTCTCTGGTTGTTAGTACAAGCGCCAACAGCGCAACATCTTCCCGAGGCGCGTGACTACATTTTTCGGGGGTAAATATTTTTTAAAATCCTCTTCAAATGTTCAAATAAACTGCTACTAGCAACGAAACCTCACAATGTAAACCAATGAGTATGTGCTACTTCCAGTATCTCACCGGATGTTGCTAGCATCAGCGTTTCTCCATGAGGCTACTCAAAAATAACGTGGATACCGTAAATCCTCTAATAAAGGCCTGTATTCCATTACCGGCCGGGTCTCCTATATTAGCCGGTCTCGCTGTCAGCGGGGGTAAATAAAGGCCGGTCTCTAATAGTGGCCGGGGCTACTATTAGAAACGTGTGGTTTTTGTCCGGAGATCGACGGTAAAGTGAGCCCTCACTCGATTTTTTGAGGCGCACGCATTCCACGTTTTACGGTAACGGCGGACTAGTGGATCATAATCTCCGGCTGCAAGATGAGCAGAAACAGAACGGATAATGCTAGTTTGCAGTGATCACTTCATCACAGGTAAGGGCTTACTAAAGGTTTTTATGGCGTTTTATTGTTTGTTGTATCGAAGGTGAGCAAAAACAGACTAGCAGGCAACTACTTCAGGGAACAGTTTTTTACTTTCGTTTTTACTCAGGCGGAGAACAGACACATCCAAGCAACACATATTCCAAAGAGTCACACTGCCACCTACTGGCAGGATTTATGAACACAGGCCCCATAACCTCACAGTAATTTAGAAACGCAGCTACAAAAACAGCAGGTAAACAGTTTGATACTGTTTTCACGTGTCCTCACCGCAAATAGCTTTCAGAGTGCTAATGTTCATGTTTTTAGCAGTGTTGTAATGTGGCATTAATACCGGTACCTTAATAAAAATATAAAATCAAACAAATGTACCAGAAATGTGGATTTAAAAAGGCATAAAACGTTAGTTATATGTCCGACTTTTAAAATGAAATGAGTCATAACCTAAAGGAAGATATCGTGTCTGTGCCAGCACATTTAGAACACTCACTTTCATCCGTCACGCTGTGTTTTATAGTAGAGCAAAACACTTCCTGTCCACTATTTGAGTTCAGCGCGGCGGCAGGGTCACCTGAGTGAAACTCAGCAAATCATCACTTTTGATTTGCATGTGAGACTTCAGTCACCGCTCAAATAGACACAAAATCTTGTTTTTATTCATTCTACTGGTAGTTTATTTTGCTCAAATTGAAATATAGGCCTGCCTCTAATTCTGGCCTCCTTCCAATAAAGGCCTGAACCAGGATGCACTTGAGTAAATAAAGGCCCGGGCCTGTATTAGAGGATTTACGGTAGGTTTTATATGTGGCTCCCCAAATTTCTACACAGTAATTTAAGTAAGGTACAATCAGTGAGTGATACAATGTTAATGAGTGATACAATGTTAATAACCCAGAAGTATTCAGTAGAAACTTGACTTTATATAATACAGCTGTGGCTTTGGCAATTTTCCCCTTTATATAATTTATATGTGACTTCCAAGTAAGATTCTCATCGAACATGACTCCCAAAAATTTTGTTTCTTTAACTTTATGAATTTCCATTCCATCTATTTTTAAAGATACTTCTCTATTTTGTTTGTTAGTAAACAATATAGTTTGTCTTGTTCAGGTTCAGTGACAGTCTATTTATATCAAACCAATTTTTAACTTTAATTAATTCACTATTTATCACTTTAGTTAAGTCATGTATATTTGATCCTGAACAAAAAAATGTAGTATCATCTGCAAACAGAACTGTACCAAGTAATCTGGATACATTGATAAGGTCATTGATAAACAATATGAACAATTTAGGTCCGAGAACCGACCCTTGTGGCACTCCACAACTAATGTCACTAAGTTTAGATCTAGCATCATTTATCTGAACAAACTGTTTCCTATTTTCCAAATAACTTTTAACCCATTGATGAGCCACACCTCTTATTCCATATTGGTGTAATTTCTGAAGTAACCTCGAATGATCAATGACATCAAATGCTTTCTTTAAGTCAAAGAAAATACTAATGAAGTACTTTTTATTGTCAATTGCTGTTGATATTTTATCTGTTAAATCCATTAATGCCATTGCTGTTGAGTGTTTGGTCCTAAATCCATACTGTTCATGATTTCAAATATGGTTTTCTTTGATGAATTTATCCAACCTTGAAACAAACACTTTTTCTAATATTTTGGAAAACTGTGGAAGCAGTGACACTGGCCTGTAGTTAGTGAAACTGTGTTTATCACCACTCTAAAATAATGGAACCACTTTAGCAGTTTTCATTGAATCAGGGAAGATTCCTGTAGACAGTGACAGATTACAGATGTAAGTGAATGGTTCAATAACAGAGTCAACTAGAAAATTCCTGAAGAAATTTTAAAAGGGGCCTGCCCCGTGGCGCAAGGTGGTGGCCATGTGTCGAAGACCAATGTGCACCACCACATCATCAGCATCTCAACCCCTCCTCAATTTGTCCTATAAGCTTGCTGATAAACTGCATGTCACCAGTAGGTGGTGTAATGAGTGATCTTCTAAAACAGTCAGTAGTGCTCTGCTGAGCTCCCAGTACCGGTGTTTAAAATCGTGTGAAAACCCAAGCTTTTAAACAGATGTTATAACTGCTCCCTTTTTTGGGGTGGGTGGGGGTTGTACAGTAACCAAACCGATGTGTTAAACAATGACCCAAAACAAAGCACATAAAATTTGGTGTGGATCTGATGTTGCATTATGGAGATATAGCTGGTTGTAAAAATCTAGGGGGCGCTGTTTCTAAATATGAAAAAAAAATTCTTTTGAGCAGTTCTTAGGTGTACAAACTTCATTTCTGTGAAGTTTTGTGAGAATCAGATATTGCGTGTTTTATTTAGAGGAAACCGTCTCTAAAGGGGCGGAGCTAAAGTAATTTCAACAAATGACCACATGAATGTGTAGGAAGTGTTTGTGTGATGACACATAGCAAGTTTGGTACGGTTGTGAACTTGTTTTTTGAAGTTATTAAAGTTTAAAATGGATGTAGGAGGCGCTGTGGCACATTCAACAAATGACCACATGAATGTGTAGGCAGTGTTTGTGTGATGACACATAGCAAGTTTGGTATGGATGTGAAATTGTTTGTAAAAGTTATTAAGGTTTGAAATTGATGTAGGGGGCGCTGTTGCAGATTCAACAAATGACCACAAGAATGTGTAGGCAGTGTTTGTGTGATGACACATATCAAGTTTGGTACGGTTGTGAACTTGTTTGTAGAAATAACAAACAAACGTAATGAGGAGGGCGTTTGTGCGCAGCATTTTTTGCTAATAACGTTGCCATGGTAACACAAAACGCAAAGAAAAGTAATAGCACACCTTCCCCCGAACGAGCCGGTCGATTTGATGTAAGATTTGTGGGGGTGCACATTTCGGTTGAAACGTAATGAGGGGGAAGTTTTTGCGCAATTTTTTGCTAACACCGTTGCCATGGTAACTCGAAACGCTAAGAAAAGTAATAGCACACCTCCCACGACCGAGCCGGTCGTTTTGATGTAAGATTTGTGGGGGTGTACGCTGCGGTTCGGGCTGTATTAACGTATACGGAAGAATAATAAGAAGAATAAAAACTAGAAAATTCCTGAAGAAATTTTAAAAGGGGCCTGCCCCGTGGCGCAAGGTGGTGGCCGTGTGTCATAGACCAGTGTGCACAACCACATCATCAGCATCTCAACCCCTCCTCAACTTGTCCTATAAGCTTGCTAATAAACTGTGCGTGTCACCAGTAGGTGGTGTAATGAGTGATCTTCTAAAACAGTCAGTAGTGCTCTGCTGAGCTCCCAGTACCGGTGTTTAAAATTGTGTGAAACCCCAAGCTTTTAAACAGATGTTATAGCTGCTTCCTTTTTTGGGGGGGTGGGGGGTGTACAGTAACCAAACCGATGTGTTAAACAGTGACCTAAAATAAAGCACACAAAATTTGGTGTGGATCTGATGTTGCATTATGGAGATATAGCTGGTTGTAAAAATCTAGGGGGCGCTGTTTCTAAATATGAAAAAAATCCTTTTGAGCAGTTCTTAGGTGTACAAATGTCATTTATGTTAAGTTTTGTGAGAATCAGATATTGCGTGTTTGAGTTACAAAAAACCGTCTCTAAGGGGGCGGAGCTAAAGTAATTTCAACAAATGACCACATGAATGTGTAGGCAGTGTTAGTGTGATGACACATAGCAAGTTTGGTACAGTTGTGAACTTGTTTGTAAAAGTTATTAAAGTTTGAAATTGATGTAGGGGGCGCTGTTGCAGATTCAACAAATGACCACAAGAATGTGTAGGCAGTGTTTGTGTGATGACACATATCAAGTTTGGTACGGTTGTGAACTTGTTTGTAGAAATAACAAACAAACGTAATGAGGAGGGCGTTTGTGCGCAGCATTTTTTGCTAATAACGTTGCCATGGTAACACAAAACGCAAAGAAAAGTAATAGCACACCTTCCCCCGAACGAGCCGGTCGATTTGATGTAAGATTTGTGGAGGTGCACATTTCAGTTGAAACGTAATGAGGGGGAAGTTTTGGCGCAATTTTTTGCTAACACCGTTGCCATGGTAACTCGAAACGCTAAGAAAAGTAATAGCACACCTCCCACGACGGAGCCGGTCGTTTTGATGTAAGATATGTGGGGGTGCACGCTGCGGTTTGGGCTGTATTAACGTATACGGAAGAATAATAATAAGAAGAATAAAAACTAGAAAATTCCTGAAGAAATTTTAAAAGGGGCCTGCCCCGTGGCGCAAGGTGGTGGCCGTGTGTCATAGACCAGTGTGCACCACCACATCATCAGCATCTCAACCCCTCCTCAACTTGTCCTATGAGCTTGCTAATAAACTGTGCATGTCACAAGTAGGTGGTGTAATGAGTGATCTTCTAAAACAGTCATTATTGCTCTGCTGAGCTCCTGGTACCGGTGTTTAAAATTGTGTGAAAAGCCAAGCTTTTAAACAGATGTTATAACTGCTCCCTTTTTTGGGGGGGTGGGGGGTGTACAGTAACCAAACCGATGTGTTAAACAGTGACCCAAAACAAAGCACACAAAATTTGGTGTGGCTCTGACGTTGCATTATGGAGATATAGCTGGTTGTAAAAATCTAGGGGGCGCTGTTTCTAAATACGAAAAAAATCCTTTTGAGCAGTTTTTAGGTGTACAAACGTCATTTCTGTGAAGTTTTGTGAGAATCAGATATTGCGTGTTTTATTTAGAGGAAACCGTCTCTAAAGGGGCGGAGCTAAAGTAATTTCAACAAATGACCACATGAATGTGTAGGCAGTGTTTGTGTGATGACACATAGAAAGTTTGGTACGATTGTGAACTTGTTTGTAGAAGTTATTAAGGTTTGAAATTGATGTAGGGGGCGCTGTTGCAGATTCAACAAATGACCACATGAATGTGTAGGCAGTGTTTGTGTTATGACACATATCAAGTTTGGTACGTTGTGAACTTGTTTGTAG
>SSNS01001577.1:7133-18360 GCA_006937985.1 Aphyosemion australe | reverse complement strand
GGCTCTACCTCCGCTTTGCGCTAAGGTCACAGCTGACATTCGGTTGCTAATCTGCCATCAGCCGAAGGAAGCGGAGGAAATCCAGTTAGGAAGGTCCACGAAGGAACCAGCGAAACTAAGCAACATGTCTCTGTCAAACAAACTCACCCTGGACAAGGTGGACGTGAACGGGAAGCGGGTCGTTATGAGGTCGGTGGTCATTAGTTTGTGATTGAACTGGCGGCTAATGGGATAAGCTAATATATTATGCTAGATAGCCGGTTGCATCCCCAAAATATCCCAAAAGGCTATTAAACCGTTTAATTTTCAATTTAAAGACTGAGAAGGGATGTTTAACTATGTCTGAGTCACTTCAGAGCTGTAAGTCGAGGACAGGAAGTGAACTTGTCACGTTTCCATCTGTGATACGTGCCTGTGAGGGGATGCTGCATGGATGAGAAGATGGAGCAAGAGTCGGTGATTTAAAACACCCAAACATTCATGTGAAGATACAGCATCTGATGCTCACAAGAACACAAAGCCACACCTTGAAATTCAGTGATGCTAACCACCCTTCTGGGTGTTAAGAAAGGAGTCGTTTACAAATGTAAATTTTTAATCAAAAATCACAAGTTTCCCAGTTTTGAAATCTAGCAAAATTTATATAAAATGATTGTGGAGGATTTTTTCCCATCTGCCTTCCCTCAAGCCTGGCCCTTTCAGTCTTTAGAAGAGCACTGGAAACTGACACCATGTGGAAATGTCAGAGGGCCATGTGGGTTTGGTTTGGTGATGCAACAGCAGGCAGGATAGGACAAGGTTCACTGAGCCCACACTACTCCATGTTAAAGGTCAAAATTCGCTTCATGTTGAGTGAGTTTAAGCAAATGTGGACCTAAAATTTACAGCACAGAGTCCCCAAAACATGTTGCTTTGGCCTGTTGCAGCCTGTCACATTTTAGTTTAGTGAACCACATGAAGGCTGGACCAGACTGGTAGAGGAGGAGGAAGCCAGGATGTTGCTGAAGAGGCCTGAAACATTAGAGCTACATTTATGCACATAGAAACATTTTAATATCAAATTAAAGTTGCACAGAATTTTATATGGAAAACAGATTAATTTTTTATTTATTTCCCTACTTATTCTGGGTTGTGTCAAATTGCCTCTAAAGTGCAAGCCTCAATTTGCAGTGTCACCAAATCTATTTCCTTGCAAATTTAAAACTTTAGAACCAGAAATATTCATGAAACAAGATTGTGAGAACATTAACATTTACTAAATGCAGCTTTGCTCCAGACCAGTGCTGAGTTATATTTGAGTCCCCTAGTATGTTTTCAGTTATTGTTACAGCTGCTGGTGTGCAGCAGCAGCAGCTAGTGTTTTTTAGCCTAGTGAACTAGACCAATTCTTGCTTTGCAGAGTTTGTATATATACACATATATAGGATGGCTTGCCAGGCTAAGTGTTTTTGGGAATTTGCTGCTAATGCAGTGGATTGTTATTATAGTAGCAGCACATCCAGGTTGAGCAGGCTGGTCATTTATCCATTGAATATGAGGGGAGGTGATTCTGCATTGAGCTGCCAGGCTGCATCACTGCATGGTCGAGTGTGTTGCACAGCAGCCCATCGGTTTAACTGCTGCTGTTCTACTGTTTTTAACAAATTCCTTTTTGTTAATTAGTGTCTGTTTTGACCATGCCCCTTAAAATTGGATGTAATCAGTTTTTTTATGATTTATTATAGTTTGGCTGTTCAGCTGCTGTTCCTATATGGAAAAACCCAAAGTATATGGCTGTCTTGGGGTTAAGCTCAGGATTAACACCATTAGCTGCTCGCTTATGAACATAGAATAGAATTTAGACACTAAAGAGCAAGAATATAGTTCTCAGAAGGTGGAAATCTACCAAGAATAAAACAAAGTTAATATTTCTTTTAACAAATTGCTTATTTTCAGAATTTTTGAACATTTTATTTCCCCAACTTGAGCTGTTTTTTATGCTAAAGGGTAGAAAAATTCTACTTGTTCTGTTTTTTCCACATCAAATCCAAGTAAATGTATCGGACAGGAGTTTAGTGTTCCTCTTCATCAGACATGTGGTTTACCAAGTCCTTGTTGTCTTTCAGAGTCGACTTCAATGTTCCCATGAAGGACAAACATATCACCAACAACCAGAGGTAGTGTTCATGTTTGCTGTTCTCACAAAGTCGATTCTAGAAGATTAACGTTGATATTAAGATGACATCTGTTTGGTTTTTAGGATCAAGGCAGCAGTTCCCAGCATCCAGTACTGTCTGGACCACGGGGCCAAGTCTGTTGTTCTGATGAGCCATCTGGGCCGTCCTGATGGGAACTTTATGCCTGAGAAATACTCCCTGGAGCCTGTTGTTGCTGAGCTCAAGACCCTTCTGGGGAGGTATAACCATGATTTTTACTGATCTTCTCTTGGCCTGAAAATATAATGAATTAAACATCTAATCGTCGTCCTTGGGGCTCTGCAGGGACATCACTTTCTTGAAGGACTGTGTTGGTCCAGATGTGGAAGCTGCCTGTGCTAACCCCGCCACTGGAACCGTCATCCTGCTGGAGAACCTCCGCTTCCACGTAGCTGAGGAGGGGAAAGGCAAAGACCCCTCTGGAAACAAGGTGAAGGTCACGCGTCTATTTTAATGCATCTCTATAAGCATGGCAGTCGTCTCACTTACAGGAATAATGGGGCTGTCAGTGTAGTGTTGTCCTTGAGGTGCATTGTGGGAATTGTAGGATCATTTGGAAAGTTTGTTGGAGAATGGACAAATGCACTTTTTTCTGGTATGAACTTTGAGAAAAGTGCTGTTTCACATCTTTTTCTCTTTTCTGTTCTTTTGCTAGTCAAACTCATTTTTCAGCCTGTTTTTTATCCTATTTTTCTTTCTGCACTCACACAAAAATAGATGGTGAATTCTCATTCAATTTATGTGAGAAGAGTTCTGGATAATATCTGTAGTAGTTTGGGAGAAGAAGAAAAGGAGGATGTGAACCTGGGCAGCAGGAACTGGACCGTAGTCAAACTGTTGGACATTGAAGGACTCTGGTGGCCTTTTTCTGCCCTCCAGTCCAGCAGCCGTGACCTTTGCTTATTAAAGTGCAGCAGAAACCGGATCCACAGTCCAACTGCACCACCAATGAGGGGCCAACTGTGTCCAGATCTCATTTTAGATGAGTTCGCTGGTTAAATCAACAATTTATTAGAGAGACACATATGTTTGGCTTTTGTTTTACAGCATTTAGGGCCTGTAGTCAGATCTTAAACCTGAAATCCATGAGATTTTGTTATTTGAAGAACCACACATCCTTCTGATGTAAATAAACACCGTACACAAGTCCTTCCCTGCATCGACTGTTGGAACGGACCATAAACCTCAGGTTCTAGGGGTTTTTGTGTTGACCTCTGGTTTGAGTGTCATCGTTTGTTCTGTGATAGCAGCTAAACTAACATTCATGTTGCAAGAGCTGTCGGGTAAATATGGACCTGCATTCTTTTAGAGGTGAAGCAGCTGCTCAGATGCAGATGGTCAACATGTTTAATCATCACCTTTGTTTTGTGTCCTTCAGACCAAGGCGTCCCAGGAGCAGACGGACTCCTTCAGGGCGTCTCTGTCCAAACTGGGAGACGTTTACATCAACGACGCCTTTGGGACGGCTCACAGAGCTCACAGGTGAGTGGAATCATCACCAGCTGGTGTGATCAATAGAAATGGGTGTGTAGGGTTAAAGTTGGAGTGAAATATGCAGAAGTCCCTTGATTTCTTTAGTTAAAGCAATTTTTCTGCAACATTCTCTGAGCATCAAAATGAGGTTGTGTTTAGTTTAACTCCACGACGCTCCATCATGATTAGTGCGAAACTTCCAGGTCATAATCTGACCTTTCCATGGAATTCTGGCTAATACCGCAACATGTCTTTTGCTGGTTTCGTAGTTTAAAGATCTTGGTAGTGTTGGAGGTCCTGGCTGTAACACGGGTGTATCTGGTACAGTTATTGTTGAGCTCATCTCAGTTTCCAGAACGTTTTTAGATCACAGGTCTACCAAGAGCAAACTCAGCAGGAATGAGTTGCAGATTTTTGGTATTTAAATAATTTACTTTTGTTGCTGCCACTTCCTTTAGAATTACTAACAAAATCTGGAATATTTGCAGGATTATAACTTGACTTTTGTCTTGCAGCTCCATGGTGGGGGTGAATCTGCCCCAGAAGGCTGCAGGTTTCCTCATGAAGAAGGAACTCGACTACTTCGCCATGGCTCTGGAGAAACCTCAGAGGCCCTTCCTGGCCATCCTGGGAGGGTGAGAGTAGAATCAGGAGCATCCTTTTCCTCTTCTGTGGTTTGGTTCAACCAGCAGCCTCGTTTTAAACCAGATAGGTGGCCGATCAGGATAAGCTCCTTATGTAATGTGATGTCAGCGCGCTGGCTAATCAGGCAGAGGTGAAAGGTCATGTTTTGTTGAAAGGTTGCGACTTGATCTAGTGATCTGGTCAAAATGTGCTGCTTTGGATTTTTTTCTTTTAATTTGCCTGCAAAGAGTTTAATGACCAACATTATTGAAAGCAGCTGAAAATCTTCAGACATCACTATTAACTTGTAGTTTATGTTTAGGAAGCTCTGGTTTGTTCTGACTGATATGTTTTCTGTTTTAGAGCGAAGGTGAAGGATAAGATCCAGCTGATCAACAACATGTTGGATAAAGTGGACGAGATGATCATCGGCGGTGGGATGGCATTCACCTTCCTGAAAGTCCTCAACAACATGGAGGTGAGGAAGACGTCAGTAAAACCTCTGATGGGCTGCAGGTGCTGAAACAGTCTTATGTAACTGCTTTCATTCTTGACCTCGGTTTCACCCCTGGACAAAAAGGTTTAGAAATACCGACAAACTCATTTCTTAAAGGTTGAGTCATGCAGAAGTTTACTTTTTATTTGCCCGGTTGATAAAACCCGTTCACCACCATCTCCAAACTGAACTTGGTGTTGGGAAATTCTTTTCAAGAGGACGTGACTGAGCAGCAGCAGAAAACAGGAACGAGTTTAGCAAGAAATAAACTTGTGAAGAAATCTCTAAAGAAACCATGCTGGGATTTGGGTTTTATAATAAAATATTACACTTTGCACTGAACGACCTTTATTCCCCTCCGTCGTCAGATCGGTACATCTCTGTTTGATGAGGAAGGCTCCGCCATCGTTAAGGACCTGATGGCCAAAGCAGAGAAGAATGGCGTCAAGATCACGCTGCCAGTTGACTTCATCACTGCAGACAAGTTTGATGAGAAAGCTGCTACCGGTACCGCCACCGTGGCTGGTGGGATCCCAGCTGGCTGGATGGTGAGAAGAGGGTTTACTCTGGTGGCTTTGTGCTGGGACTAAGAGTTCAAAGTGTTTTAGACCGTTTCTGTCCCCACCAGGGTCTGGACTGTGGTCCAGAGAGCTCGAAGGCCTATGCCGAGGCAGTGGGCAGGGCCAAGCAGATCGTCTGGAACGGGCCAGTCGGTGTGTTTGAGTGGGACAACTTTGCCAAAGGAACAAAGAACATGATGGACAAGGTGGTCGAGGTGACCAAGTCGGGCTGCATCACAATCATCGGTGAGGAATACGAGAGGGGAAAAGAGCTTGTTCCATTAGTGGAGTTAGAAACACACCAGTCTGTGTGCTGGTGCAGTTAAACTCATGCTGGAATTGCTTATAGTAACTTTATTAACCTCAGATGCTTGTAATATCAAATAACTACAACAGACCAAACAGCTAATGGTTACACGTAGGCAGGAATAAGACAGATTTGTTCTTCTGTCCAGGTGGGGGCGACACTGCAACCTGCTGCGCCAAGTGGAACACCGAAGATAAAGTCAGCCATGTGAGCACTGGAGGCGGAGCCAGTCTGGAGCTGCTGGAGGGTGAGTGACAGGATGTTCGCTCGCAGGAACACAACAAGGTCATAAAAGCTCTCTGAATGTTTCTCCTCTTTGTGTTTTCAGGTAAAGTCCTACCTGGTGTCGATGCCCTCAGCAGCGTCTAAACCACATCAGCTGGATTGTGTCTGGGTGTGTGCGTGTGTGTAAGAGAGAGAAGTGGGTAGCTACTTGACCCTCCTGAACCCTTCCAGAACATAAACACACCCCCACATTGTTTTTGCCCTCAGCTGTGACTCACAGGAGAATCCTTGCTCCTCTCAGACCTGCTGTCGTCTGCCTTAAGTCAACATGCTGCTTTCAGACAAACTACTGACCGTGGAGCTTTTATCTCACACACACACACACACGTTTCCTTTTTCATTTTCAAGACTAAAAGACCAAACTTGTTAAGATGGAAGGTAAAAACTAAAGGCTGAAACTGTAAAACAGCAGGTTGTGAAGAGCTCTGCTTCCTTTACAACACATAGTCACCTGCGTTTACCCATTAATGTGTGTGTGTGTTTCAGCTGTGCTACCCGAGGGTGGACGCTGCACCACCACCAGAGTGTATACTGTATATGTAGAGCATATATGTAGAAACTGTTCATGTGTTTGTTGATGTTTTGTCTGGTGCTGACGTTTGCTTTGGTCGCCTGTCTGGTTATTAAATAATAAAATTCTGTCTCCAAATCCTCTATATTCTAAACAAGCTGTTAAGTTCTAAGCGTCATCAAAATAAAATCACAGAAATCAGCTGCAAGGGTTAGAAAAGTGGATTTAATTTTCCAGTAGATGGCAACTTTGGATTTTTACAGCAGGACTGATAACTGAATATTTACACAAGCTCATGGTTCAGAGTGGTGGTGCGTTCAGGCGCTCTCCCCGTTTTCATTCACATAATCCGGCTCGTCTGAAACAAACATTAAAATTAAACATACAAAATAGTGATGAAATATAAATCACTTTGTGGAGACTTACCATCTATTTGTTGCAGGAATGCAGCGTTTTCATAATCATCTTCTGTTTTAAGAAAAAGTTTTAATAGAACTTGAATAAGAACTTTTCTTACTGAGAAATCAGAATTAAGAAAACTGGATCTACCTTCTTCTATTGACAGCGATGGGAAAACATTTCCATAAATGCCAGGAGTTTGTTCAGCCTCTAAAACATAAAAACACATGTTGAGACAGGAATAAACCAAGTTTAGGACTAGCAAATGTGCAAAAAAACCCACCGAGTGTTCTATTCTTCTCATTCTCATACAAAGCCAGAGCGATTGGAGCTCTAAAAAGACACACCAACAGAGTCTTAGCACCCTTACATGTTTGAAATAAGAGTTAAACAATTATTATACTGTCAGACGTGTTTTGTATCATATGTCCCACATATAACACTGGAAAAACCTTAAAATGTACGTATGTGTACACAACTCCCACTCAAGAATATCAGAATATGTGATCAGGACTAAATCATTTTTATCCTGCTGATCATTCCGCTTCTGGGCTCGCTGCTGTTGCAAAAACCACCACAGCATGACACTTTTGATCAGCTGATTACAATTCCAGTGCGCACGGGTTATAATAAGCCTTTAAAAAGACTTACACATAGTCATGTTCCAGGTTTGAGCTGACTGTTGGCACTGAGGAAATAAGAGACACAGCAGTGATGCATTTAGCCTGAAAAAACCTGCAAAGATCTGAAAATAAATATAAAGTTTAAAGTAAATCACCTGTAACGTTCAGATAGTCCGAGTCGGCCTGTTCATCCGTTTCTCCTGCAAGACACGATTATTAAATCAACTCAACACTATGAGGTTGTTAAATTTATCATTTTTGCATCAAAACTTATGAAGTGCTCACCATCTTGGTAGGCAGACTGCTCCTGAGTCTCACTGGAAAGCAGTTTTAGTATTTAAGCAAAAAGCAGACACATTTATGCAACATATAAAATGAAGAGATTTAAATGAATGGATTATTGATTGTCACTAAATAATGTGGATAAGTTTTACCCCTGAGACTAATCACAATAAACTGGATCTAATATCCACGATTACAGAATAAAAATGGATTTTGCTCTAATGATTCTTATCAGTATTTACAGGTAAGTTCCACACACGTACATGGAAGATAGTCATACATACTCTTTGTCTGAAGAGATCAGATTTCCTCTGGTGACTGAAAAATACAACACAATTAAACAGAAGCACAGCATCAATCAGAAAATGAAGCAGGATCATCAGAACCAGCCTTTACCTGTTTTTGATCTCATCACTGCAAATTTACTCCCACCTCGTTGGCTGCCAACACAGAATTTGCATGAGAAATAATAAACCTGTCAGCATTTCTACCAAACTTGACTTGACATGGAATAAATATCCATACTTACAAAATTTGTGGGTCGTATATTTGAGACTCCTGCATGATTTCTGCACAAAAATATAAATGAGCTTGAATAAGTACTTGTATGGCAGCGTCCCTGCTCCCTCATCGTACTCTGACTTCCAATGATGTCAAGTAACAAAGTAAATAGGGGAGACACTTTAGTTGTGAGATTTCTGTCTGCAGCTTAGAACTCCTAATTTAGCAAATTCAAAATGTAATGCAAAGTATTTACATGTCTCTGCTGTTAAATATTGCTGCTGTTTTCTCTGTAACACAGTTAATAATAGCATGGTATGGTCTTAAAAACAAAGAGTGAAATGTTACAATTAACCCTATAGTCTGGGTTAGTTGTAATACACCCTGGGGTGAGATGTAACACACTAATATAAGGGTACGGAGACCAGGGATAGTTGTAACATGGGTCAGTTGTTAGTAACACTTCCAATTTCTCCAATCAGGGCTAAGCTTCAAATCATGTGATTCATTCCAGCGCTTCCTGGGTCTTCCTTTAGGTCTCCTCCCAGTTGGACATGCCTGGAAAACCTCACAAGGGAGGTGTCCGGGAGGCATCCAGATGCCCGAGTCACCTCAACTGGCTTCTCTTGATGTGGAGGAGCCCACACTAATTTCGGACGCTTATATCCACGATCTCATTCTTTCGGTCACTGACCATAGGTAGGATGATTTCTCTTCACCACAACATACCGGTACAACGCCTGCATCACTTCAGATGCTGCACCAATCCACCATATCTCGCACTCCCTCACTCGTGAACAAGACTCTGAGATACTTAAACTCCTCCACTTGGGGCAGGACCTTGTACCTGACCTGGAGAAGGCATTCTACCCTTTTCCAACTCAAGACCATGGTCTAGGATTTAAAGGAGCTGATACTCATCCCAGCTGCTTCACACTCGGCTGTGAACTGCTCCAGCGAAAGCTGGAGATCATTGTCTGATGAACTCAACAGGACCACATCATCTGCAAACAGCAGATACCTGATCCTTAGGCCACCAAAACAGATCCCCTCACCACCTTGACAGCGCCTAGAAATCCTGTCCATAAAAGTTATGAACCGTATTGGTGACAAAGGGCAGCCTTGGCAGAGGCCAACTGTCACTGGGTACGAGCCTGATGTCCCCCGGAGGGACGCTGTCAAGCACCTTCTCCAAATCCACAAAACACATGTAGATTGGTTGGAGGAACTTCCACGCATCTTCCAGGACCCCCCTAAGAGTATAGAGCTGGTCCAGAGTTCCACAACCAGGATGAAAACCACATTCCTCCTCCGGAATCTGAGGTTCAACCAAAGGACCCTCCTCTCCAGAACCCCTGAATAGACTTTACCAGGAAGGCTCAGGAGTGTGATCCCCTTGTAGTTGGAACATGCCCATTTTAAATTGGAGGACCGCCACCCTGATCTGCCAGTCCAGTGGAACTGCCCCTGATGTCCATGCAATATTGCAGAGCCGTGTCAACCAACACAGACCTACAACATCCAGAACCTTCCAGATTGGAGAGCCCAACCCAACGTACCCAGATTTCACTTCCTCACTGGAAGATGTGCCGGTGGGACTGAGGAAGTCTTCAAAGTACTCTGCCCACCGATCCACAACAGCCCAAGTTGAGGTCAGCTGCACACCGCCCTCACTATAAACAGTGTTGGTAGTGCACTGCTTTCCCCTCCTGAGGTGCCAAATGATGGACCAGAATCTCCTAAAAGCTGTACAGAAGTCTTGGTCTCACTGAACTCCTCCCACGCCCGACTTTTATTGCCTCTGCGACCACCCAAGCCACATTCCACTTGGACTGCCGGTACCAGAAAAAAACCCTAACCCTAACCTGAAAAAAACAGCTCAGTGGCCTAGTGGTATGAGTGTCCACCCTGGGACTGGGAGATCGAGGTTTCCATTCCCGGTCGGGTCATACCAAAGACTTTGAAAAAATGAGACCCAATGCCTCCCTGCTTGACACTCAGCATTAAGGGGTTGGATTGGGGGGTTAAACCACCAAATGTTTCCCAAGCGCAGCCACAGCTGCAGCTCACCGCTCCCCCAGGGAATGGGTCAAATGCAGAGAACAAATTTCACACAACTAGTGGGACTTTAACTTTACCTATCAGCTGCCTCTGACGTCCCACAGGCCAAAAGGACACAATAGGACTATTTCTTCAGCTTGCCAGCATCCCTAATCATTGATGTCCATCAACGGGTTCAAGGGTTGCCACCACAACAGGCACCAACGACCCTGCGGCTGCAGCTTCAGTCAGCTGCCTCGACAATGAAGACACAGAACATGGCCCACTTGGACTCAATGAAATGCTTTTTTTTTAAGTTCTGTCAGAGGTGAGACTTGAAGCTCCTTCTGACAGGAAACTCCGCCTGACTTTCCCAGCAGACCCTCACAATAGGTTTGGTCCTGCCAGGACCTCCCACAAGTGGTGAGCCCATGGGAAGGGAGACCCATATTTCTTTTTCGGGTTGTGCCTGGCCGGGCTCCATGGGTGAAAGCCCGACCACCAGGTGCTCGCCGGCGTGCCCTACTTCTAGGCCAGGCTCTAGAGGGGGCCCCAGTGACCTGCGTCCAGGTGAGGGAACACTGTTTCCATTTGTGGTAATCTTCATAAGGGGTCTTTGGGCTGCATTTTGTCTGATCCCTCACCTAGGACCTGTTGGCCATGGGTGACCCTACCAGAGGCATAACAGCATTTTTTACGTTACTTTTACTTTTATACTTGAAGTAGTTTTGAAACCATTACTTTTAAATTTTACGCAAGTAAAAAGCTTGACCTGATAAAGTCTTTTTAGTATGTATACTTCTACCTGACTAATGAAAATGAATACTTTTTGACACCTCTGCTGACTTCAGACTTTCTGGTCCAGCAGCATGACCTACATGCACCTGTGATCTGCTGGTTTCCGCTGCTTTATCTCTCACGTTTGCAGCAC
>SSNS01001575.1:0-15461 GCA_006937985.1 Aphyosemion australe | reverse complement strand
AATCAGCTCCTCTAAATCCGAGACCATGGTCTTGAGTCGGAAAAGGGTAGAATGCCTTCTCCAGGTCAGGGACGAGGTCCTGCCCCAAGTGGAGGAGTTCAAGTATCTCGGGGTCTTGTTCACGAGTGAGGGAAGGGTGGAGCGTGAGATCGACAGGCGGATTGGTGCTGCGTCTGCAGTGATGCGGGCGTTGTGCCGGTCTGTTGTGGTGAAGAGGGAGCTGAGCCGAAAGGCGAAGCTCTCAATTTACCGGTCGATCTACGTTCCTACCCTCACCTATGGTCACGAGCTTTGGGTAGTGACCGAAAGAACGAGATCGCGAATACAAGCGGCCGAAATGAGTTTTCTTCGCAGGGTGGCTGGGCTCTCCCTTAGAGATAGGGTGAGAAGCTCGGTCATCCGGGAGGGGCTCAGAGTAGACCCGCTGCTCCTCCACATCGAGAGGAGCCAGTTGAGGTGGCTCGGGCATCTGATTAGGATGCCTCCTGGACGCCTCCCTGGTGAGGTTTTCCGGGCACGTCCAACCGGGAGGAGACCCAAAGGAAGACCCAGGACACGCTGGAGAGATTATGTCTCTCGGCTGGCCTGGGAACGCCTTGGGATTCCCCCGGAGGAGCTGGCCCAAGTGGCTGGGGAGAGGGAGGTCTGGGCTTCCCTCCTTAGGCTGCTGCCCCCGCGACCCGACTCCGGATAAGCGGAAGACAATGGATGGATGGATGGATGATGATAACCCGGTGAAAATGAGTCGTCCCATGTCTTTCCTGGAGAACACAACACCAGACAGCTGCAACATTTGGATGACGAGTCTGAATGACAAATCCAAATGCAGACCTGAGACTCCAGAGTACGAGGAAATGTGCTTAGCAGATTTTGCAGCAACATGCAGGTTTGTTAGTGGTCAGCAAAACGTGCGTGAAGGTGTACTGCCTCTCCTTAATGAGCTGGGATTTGTGCAAAGACGCCAGAATAACAAGCCTTGTGTGATCAGATTTTATCAGTGTTCAAAAGAAAAAAACCCAGAGGAGTTTTACGGAAGACTGCTGAGACTTTACCTTCCACACAGATCAGAGGAGGAACTGAAATCGCGCCGCTTCCAAACTCATCAGTCCTACTATGAGTCCGGCTGGGTACGACTACCAGGTTCAGAACATACTGAATATGTCAAGGAGATTGTCTTGAGAAATCAAGACAAATATGAACGATACAGTGAAAACATTGAGTCTGCTCTTGAGGAATATGAACAGGACAGAGGTGAAGGTTGTGATGAGTGGTCTAATCTTGCCCCAGAATCTGACGTTGTGAGACTGCAGTGTGACGATCAGCCAGAGAACCAACAGGAGGATGTTCCAGACTACTGTGTTCCACCTGCAGCAGAAGTCAGAGCTGTCAGAGAAACACCTGCCATCGATCCTACTGTGCTGCGTCAGATGTACCAGAATCTAAACCAGAAGCAGGCCTGTGTGTTCTATGCAGTCAGAGACTGGTGTATTAAATGTGTATGTGGTCTCAACCCAGATCCTTTCTTCTTCTTTTTACATGGCGGGGCCGGCACAGGCAAATCACATTTGATCAAATGTATTCACTCTGAAGCATCCAAGATTCTGATCAGAATGCCTGCAGAGGATGTTGACTTATCAAACCCAACTGTTCTGCTGACGTCGTTCACAGGAACTGCTGCCTTTAACATTGGTGGGACAACACTGCACTCTCTCCTCAAACTACCCAGAAGTTTGAAACCTCCCATTCAAGGACTTGGTAACCAGCTAGATGAAGTCAGATGTGAGCTTCTGAATGCAGAAATCCTTGTTATCGATGAGATTTCTATGGTTTCAAAGCCTCTTTTTGCCTATGTGGACGCTAGACTGAAACAGATTAAAGGCAACCAGAAACCATTTGGTGGAATGTCAGTTTTAGCTGTTGGAGATTTTTATCAGCTACCACCGGTTCGACAGTCTAAGCCCCTCTGTGTCTACGACCCATCACACATTGACCTTTGGCAGCAATACTTCCAGATGATCACTCTGACTGAAATCATGCGACAGAAAGATGACGTTGCCTTTGCAGAGATGCTGAACAGAATCAGGGTGAAGGAAAAGACAGCTGAGCTCTCTCCAGCAGACAGAGATATGCTATCACGCACCATCACTGAACCAGAACTCTGTCCCTCTGCTGTGCTGCACATTTTTGCCACCAATAAGGATGTGGAAGCTCATAACACAGCAACACTGGAACGGCTGCACGATAACATCATCACAATAAATGCAGATGACTTCCAGAAGGACCCACGAACTGGCAGAATGGAGAGAAAAGAAACACCTTTAAAAGGCGGAAGAAATGATTTACCTGACTGTCTGAAAGTGGCTGAAGGAGCTCGAGTCATGCTGACGAGGAACATCAATGTACAGGATGGCCTGGTTAACGGTGCTTTTGGTAAACTGGTTAGAGTGGTAAGTTCTGAAAGTGACGCGCAGCACATTGTTAAACTTGGTCTGAGGATGGATAACCAGTCATCTGTCAGGAACAACCAGCGTGGAGCTTCGGGGTCTGATGATCTAGTTTACATTGACAGAACAGAGGACAACCTGAAGCAGAGAGGAGGTGTACGCAGACAGTTTCCTGTGAAGCTCGCCTTTTCTTGCACTGTTCACAAGACCCAAGGTCTGACAACACGTGCAGCTGTGGTCTCACTGAAGAGCATCTTTGAACCAGGAATGGCATACGTCGCTCTGAGTCGGGTTACTAGCCTCTCTGGACTGTATCTCCTGGGTCTGGAGACAGAGCATGAGACAGGCCAGTGTGGATCACATCATGCCTCTTCTTCTGGTGAGAGAAGCAGTAAGCAGACCTGACATTTTGACCCTAATTCACCACAACACAGAGGGTTTACCAGCTCACATCAATGACATAAAGAGCCACCATGAACTGTGTCTAGCAGATGTTTTGTGTCTAACAAAAACACACATGCAAGGTTCTTTTGTTGCAGAAAGTCTTCTTCTGGACGGCTACACCATGTTCAAACGCAACAGACACATGTCCTACACTAAGTTTCCAGAGATGGCCAGCAGGAGTGGTGGTGGAGTTGCTGTTTATGTGAAAAACCACATTCAGGTCCGTGAGAAACAGTATTTACATAATGTGACTGATCTGGAGTTTTTGGTTTTGAAGGTTGAGACGCCATTTCCAGCTCTGATAGCAGTCGTTTACAGGCCTCCAGACTACAGCCTGACACCATTCATGGAGAACCTGGTAAGCCTTTTATACTCTTTAGAGGTGATGCATTGTCATCCAGTCCTTGTTTGTGGAGATTTTAATGAAAATCAGTTTATAGGAGGAAGGAAGCAGATTCTGGACCACTTTCAGTCCAGGGGGTACGCACAGCTGATCACTTCAGCCACCACAGACAAGAACACACTACTTGATCTTGTTTTTATCTCTCAGTCACAGCACAGCCTCTATGCAGGTGTTCTGAGATCCTATTATAGCTACCACAACCCAGTTTTCTGTGTGCTGTCCTCCAGTGAATCATGAAGAGGTCTGGTGAGTTTTTGGTTTGAGTCGTTAATGTTCTTAATGCAGGCTTTTATTTTTACAGTAGATCAGCTGTTTAAACATTTCATTGGTTCATGGCCACATGAAGTGAATTATTAATGCAGAATAATGTTTTATGTTAAAGATTCAATTATTCAATCATGATCTCTTACTTTGCTTTTAGTCACTATTTATTATCACAGTTTAAAATTTAAGTTTTGTTTGAAATGTGTTTGTTTTAATGTTAAAGGTACTTGGTTTAAGTTCACTGAGCAGCTTTTTTTGTCTGGGTAATAAGATGTGATTTGGTTTGCCGATTGAATTGTCTTTACGTGAGAGTGAGTGTATGAATGTTTGTCTGTCTTTTTGTGTGCCCTGTGAAAGTCTGGACACCTGCACAGGGTGTCCCCTGACTCTCACCTGGTGACTGCTGGAGACTAAAAACCACAAGCTTCCAGTGATGTTGCTCAGGTTGAAAGGGTAAAAAAATATGAATGAACGTCTGAATGAATGCATAATTTCATCCATTATAAGAAACTATCCCTGGTGATAACTGTTTAACTGTTAAATACAACTTTCAGATCATGCTAAGTTTTGAATGAACTAAAGTTTTATTGGTAAATAAATGTTTTAAATCATCCTTAATATTTGAATAAATCACTGTCAGTTTTCTATATTACTGTATTTTTAAATAATGGGAAATCTTTTAAATATAACTAACCTTTCTTTGTAAATACATTTTTTGGAATCGTTAAACATTTTTTTTACCAATAAAATACATATGAAAACTAATCTAGATGATAGTTTATATCAAACATTTTTGGCCTGTGTGTTTATCTGGGTGGGTTTATATCTGGGTTCAGGGAGGGTAAACACACAGGCCAAAGCAGCTGCAAAAGCTGCTAAAATTTACTGTAGCATACCAGCTGGCGCCCCACAATAGAAGGAGAGGGTGGGGGCTGTCGGAGGGAGGGTTATTAAATGAATATTTTTGTTAGTTGTAATTTCTGTAGACTGGAGAGATGATCTCCTGTATTGTTTGTTACAACATCTTCAAGCTTCTCCAAGATCAACACTACCAAAAACATCTCACCAACATCAATCTCGCATCATTACTGCTGGACCACACAGGAATACAACAGGGCCCACATGTGGACCATACAGAGACACAAGAAAGACTGCTGTTCTAAAAGCTGCCATTCCAGAGGACACATCACTTGACCTCCTGAATTGCTCCCAGAGCTTCACAATGCTGCCACACTGTACATAACCTATTCGGAACCATCAGAGATATATCTACCTCCTGCTATATTCTACAAGCCTTTCAGGTGACAGAAGGTATCAATTCTTTTTCATGTGTCTTACATATTTCATTAATGTTGTTTATAATAACTACAACAAGTTGAAAAGTCTCAACCCACATTTTTGGTATTTTATGTTATTTGCTCTTTTTGCAGGATTTTGTCCCCATGGCTTCCAACTGAGTCCACTGAACCAACAGAAAACTGCAGAACATAGAGATTTTACTTCTCTGCATCAGGAATTTCATCACATTTTATCATATCAATATTTTCTACCTTGAAAACTAATGTCATTCACTTTTCTTGTTATTTTCAGGACAACCTCCTCCTGGGTGCCTATATATCCTCCTGTCAAACTCCACAGAAGTGAAATCGGCCCAGATGCTGCAGGGAGACTGAACACTGCAAAACTTTCATAATTTCTGTACTAAATTTGGCTCATTTTCTGCATCAGGTCTTACTAATAAGGCCTAAAGGTAAGTAATTTACTATTCTAATTTTTCATTTAAAATAAATGTCTCTTTGACTAATTAACATGTTTTCTTCATTTCTTTTCTTCAAGGCCTGCAATCGAGCTGTGTGGCAACAGCAAGTTTTTACACCAATGAAAAGCTCCTCCTGGTGATCACACTTTTCATCTTAACACTGACACTAATTCATTACTGTTTCCATCAGCAGGTCCAGCAAAAACAAAAAAGCTACATATGAACAAACTGGAACACAGCACTCATTTAAAGGTCAACAACACTTTAATCTGTCCTGTCTGTTAAGGAAACAATTTATATATACCAGATGTTTAATACATTATTATGTTCATGTGCTGAAGTCCTATTTCTACTATTACTGTTTAATAATGATGTTGACCTACAATGATGGACTTAGCCCATTGAGAGCCTAACTTTGTGTTAACACTAACTAGTACGTGACTGTAGACTGAACTAAAAAAAGGTAGGACTCAAACAAACGCATGATGGTAGTGGTGATCAGACAAATTGGTATCACTGGTGTGTTAGTTCTGATGGATTACATATCTCACCTTAGGTCACAGAGGTGTTCTAAGAAACTTTAAAACAAAACATCCTGTAAGGGCTAATATTGTGTTTTGACTACAGATGCTTTTTATTAGATTTTTTATCAATATCCAGGGATTTACATGCTCCTTTAAACCCCTGACAACCACAAAATTGCACCACTTCCAATAAATTTCTGTTCTAAAACTGGTTTTAAAGAACAACTGTGTGGGTTAGAGCACAATGTGAAAAGCCTTTACAAGTCAGCTTAAAATAAACCATGCATCAATTTTACTTTTAAAAGGTTTAAGCTTTTATTGTAACTCATTTAACTAGTTTTCTGAGCCTAATGTGAATCACTCTAACTGTAACCAAGGCCCTGCAATACCCTATATCACTATTTTGGTCTTAATATTTCATGTCCATTTCAACTCATACATTGTAACATGATCCAAACAGGATTCTAGTTTTTTCTTATAGCATTACAACTGGAGAACATTTACACAGCTGAATCACAAAAACAATTATCGTTCTACTAAAAACCATATATCACATCATAGTCAACTCAGACTCACTTTTCTTTCATTAATATTACATTTTATGTACTGACTGTTATTTGCTCTTACACTAATAACTTTGTTCTCAGACAGAATTAACCCAATGTACATTCTGATTAACTCCAAGATACTCATGTAGTTAAACCATTCAGATGGAGCATCAGAATTGGTACCTTAACCATAAACCTGCCATATCCACTGTCTATTGCCCTTTTGTGGAGGACCTGAAATTATTTGACTGTTATGTTCATGCTTTGGATTACCATTACCTGTATGACTGAGAACCTTGACTATGAGACTGTTAATAAAAATTTTAACAAATCTGATTTGGATTACAAAAAGTCTATTCATTTCTTTTTTAAATACTTGACTTGTACGTTTCCCCCATATTTCACGTTTTCAACAATCCTTATGCTTCACTTCCTTTACAGTTTAACATCTTTATTAAACTCAATGAATTTGCATTTGTCAGTTTACAGTTTTGTTTTAGTAAGTCACAACTGACTGAATCCCTTGATCCCATTTATACCAGTTTTAAGACTTAATTTCCGCTAAAATACTTACAAATTAGTAGTACAAACTCATGGTTTTCTGATGTTTTTGCCTTTGCCAATTGTTATCTTGCCATCTACATGCTTTTTATACTCCTTACACAATTCGAACATTTCAGCTTTTTTTTTTTTAAACATTTCTGCTTAAACTTTCATTTTTAGATTTCATTTACCAGTTGAATTCATTTATATTTAAAATATGTTTTCTAAATTTGATTTGAGCTTTAAGGTAAATTTTATTTTGCCCTTTGGAAGATGTTTTTTTTTTGCTGCTAAATATAGTCATAGAATCCATTTTGAACCAATTTCCTTTAAAAATGCAAGACTTTCAAAACAGTTCTTAATAAAAAAAACTTACAAGATGCTGTCAAACCAAGATGTTTTATTTCAAACAGACTGAAAATCTTCAAAAGAAAATAAAGCACATACAGTATGTGCCAGTACAAGTCTGAATTTCACATTTTTTGATTTCCAGAATTCTTCTGCCATGCATTTTAACAGTTGCATTGAAACCCCCGGCAGCCACTTCAGCATCAAACTCCCAAAGGTCTTCAGTGATGGTAAACCTCTCATCTTCTTCTGATAGAACCCTAAGCATCCCATTTTGGCCCTGATCCTCCATCACGCTATGATGTGCAGTGACGTTCTCCAGCAGCATTTTCTGTTGACAGTGAAAAAAAAAAAAAAAAAAAACACAACTACAAATCCATAAGTAATACATTCAAACCCAAACAGTGTAAATTGCAGTGACCTTAGTCTGATCACAAAACATTTATGAAAAATTAAAACTGTCCTTAAGCACTGACTTTGAACATCACTTTTAAAATTACTCACCTTCACTGTTGTAAACGAAGTGGACTGTATCTGCACTCCAAATGCAGATGAGGTGGACTTCACATGGGTGACTGTCACTTTGTCATTCACAGCAACATCCAAGACTGCTGCCTCCCGCCACATGCTCAAGGACATTGTGAACCCATCCTGAACAGTTAAAATTTTCTTTAAATAAAAAGTACACAAAATTTAACCCAATTTCAAAAAAAAAAAAAAAAAAAAAAAAACAAAAAAAAAAAAAAAAAAAAAAACCTGTTTGAGCTTCATGATGGGAACCTGCTCCCGGCCTGACACAACACACCTCACAGCAGACACCTTAAACAAACCACATAAGTTTTAGGATTCTTGATGTAACAGTTGATAAAAACATGTCAATGTTCATACCTCCACCACCTCAGCCTCAACTGAAATCAAGCCCATGCTGCTGCTGGCATCCATTAGTCTCACAACAGGGGCTAGAAGGTTAAGGAGGATTTCTGCCTCCTTTTCCATTTCATTTGACACTGAGACGGCTGCTCCCCTGAAGAACTCAGTATTCTTAGTAATAAAAATTTTGTACGGGGGGAACTGCCCTCTCAGCTCGTAGCCACGAACCACGTAGCTGCCACCAACTCGGATTTTCTTCACAAAATCTTCAAATATTGTTATTTTGCATAACGTTTGCCCATCCGTGATGGCAGCTACATGGTTGTTCTCAACTGACACAGGTTGTGCAGTGGAACTTTGAAAGCCCCACTGCACAACCCTGGGTCTCTCTTCCATTTTCACCACATTGATGTGAATTGGGGGGGGGGGTCTGGAATACGGGGTGTTAGGCTTGGTGTGCAAAATGTGGTTTAAAGCCATCCTGAAACAGAAAATACACATTACAAAACTTAAGGGGCACACAACTATTTACAAAAAATAAGCCTAATTAATAGCATTAGTTTTCATTTAGTGTTTTTAGCCAAAATGCTCATTAACATTTCACATTTGACAAGTAGCTTCATAAATACAAACTGTAACACTTAAACACAAAATACTAAACCAATTCATTTTATTAACTAAACATGATTTTACACTTGGAAAAATGTTTGAAGTACACTAAATACTTTCATCTAATCTGACCACAGCCTATCAACTTTACCTGTTTCCTTACCTCAGTTTGCTGAACCAGTCACAAGCTCTTCTCAAAGTGGTGTTATTCAGTCTTGAATGAACAAACCTGTCTCTGGGCAGCATCTCATCACTGTCTTAAAAAGCCTGTTAATCACTTGCTGATTAAAATTAGGTGTGTTGGAGAGGGGGTGACAACTAACATGTGCTGGATAGCAACCCTGAAAGACCAGGATTGGAAACACCTGTTGTACAACAATTATGCAGTTGGTTTATAATGGAAGGAATAGCATTCTCCCTATAAATAAATCATACACAATCCTGGCACTTTATTGCCATTATACACCATTTTTTTGTTGTTGTTTCCTTGCTCTAACACACTTAATTTAATAGTTGAATTTCCTGTTCACCAGGCTATTAAGCTGTACAGCAGCCTGTTAATCAGTTCCTCATTATAATCAGGTGTATTGTTTTCCCCTGGCTTCACTGTGAAGATTGTAATCAAAATGCTTGAGCTCAAACATTTTTACACATTTATAAAATATAGTTCCTATTAAATGTTTAGTTGTTTATTGTTTAAATTACGCTGCTGAGCAAGTCATTCCATTTGATGTGCTTTTGTTTCCTTGCTCTAACAGACTTAATTCTATAGCTGAGTCACTTGTTCCTCAAGCTATCAAGCTGTGCAGAAGCCAGTTAATGACCTGATTAAAATCAGGTGTATTGCCTATACCTGACTTAACTGAGCACAAACATTTTAATTAAAGGCAAGGCAAGGCAGCTTTATTTGTATAGCACATTTCAAACATGGAGGCAATTCAATGTGCTTTACAGAGCAGGAGCAACAAAAGCATTAATCAAAATACACAAAGAAATAATTCAGACAATTAGATAAAAGGCATAGTCAAAAAGCTTAGCAGTAAACAGTGCAGAAGGAGCAGCATAAGAAACATTCAATCATAGGCTAATGAATACATGAAGGCTTTTCATTTTAATTTAAAAGGTACTAGAGTTGGGGCCTGTTTGAGGTCATAAGGAAGCTGATTCCATCTATGAGCAGCATAATGACTAAGAGCAGCTACACCCTGGCTGGTTCTGACCCGAGGTTCTACCAGCTGACTGCTGTCTAGGGATCTGAGAGCTCTGCTAGGTGTATATACAGGAAGGAGATCCAACATGTACTTAGGCCCCATACCATTGAGTGATTTATAGACTAGTAGAAGCACTTTAAAATCGATTCTGTAGTTTACTGGCAACCAGTGCAGAGTTTTTAGAACAGGGGTGATGTGCTCAGTTCTCTTAGTTCTCGTTAGGACCCTAGCAGCAGCATTCTGAATGAGCTGCAGTTGTTTTACGGCTGTTTTGGGAAGAGCAGTCAGGAGACCATTGCAATAATCTAGTCTGCTGGAGATGAACGCATGAATGAGTTTCTCTAGGTCTTGTTTCGACATGAGACCTCTGAGTCTTGCTAATTGATGGAGATGATAAAACGCTGATCTGGTTATAATTAATATATAATTAAAATATTCACATTTTTCTTTACACATATGTAACAATGAACATTAACAAACAAATCATCAAGGCACTTACAGTTGGTAATTTTATGTAAGACTATGTTTTGTGCATTCATTCTATGTGTATTTTCTGATTGCAGCTTTTGGTTCTTTTTTAATATAGAAAAGAGCTGTATTACCTTCTTTTTACTGATGTTTCCACCACCACTCTAGTAATCCTCACAGTTTTAGCCACTCCTGGCACCGTCACTTCCTTCTCCGTTTATCCGTGTGCAGCAGGGGACGTGTCCTCGGATAAACAAAAAAGGAAGTGACACTACCAGGAATGGGTACAACTATGAGGATGACTACAGTGGTGGTCAAAACATGAGTAAAAAGAAGGCAATACAGCTCTTTTCTGTGTTAAAAAAAACAAAACCAAAACATGTTATCTAAGACTAATTTACCTTTTCATGTACTTTCTACTAGACACTTAGTTTTAGGTAGGATTTCCTTATAAAGTACTTTAAACTATTGACTTTTTTACACAAGCTACTTAGCAAATGTTATGTCATGAACTTTATTTAATTACCTGTAATATCTAATTAATTCTAAATTTTAAATAACTTAATTAAAAATGAACATACAAGTTTAAAATGCATTCATTAATCTGTGTAAGACCTGAACTACAACCCACAGCACAACCAACACCTGAAACATGGAAAAGAACCAACACCTGAAACCTAGAGCAGAATCAACACCTGAAACCCAGACCACAACCAAGACCACAACAACTATAAGAAATAAGACCAAAACAAGAACTAGATCCCAGACAACAACCCCAGTTGAACCAGATTCCGGACCAGAACCAAAATCTAAACCACAACCACAACAACGGTTACAAACAAGACCAGAACCTGGACCATAACCAGAATTGTAACAAGAAGTGAGAGGGGCAGACTGCTTCATTTCAAGTCAAAGAATAGTCCAAAGGTGGCTCTATGTGGCTCTATATGTTTGAGTACACACATGATTTTTGTATGAAACAGTAGCTTTTTATGTCAGCTTTCAGGGGATGTCTTTGTTTTTGCTGTAACTATAACGGTTCTTCTGCTACAATTGCTAACGAGCAGAGAAGTCGTCTCTACTGCCTCATTCACTGCAAGGGCAGCATGGAAAACCCAAATTGATCTTCACATAATGACATTCTCCTGTGCTTTTCAGCCACAGTGTTAGCTCAGTGGGGTAGTTGGAGGTTTCCTGTGCAGCAGACCTGGGTTCAAATCCCACTTGTGGCAAGTTCATGATTCTTCTCTTTAAACTATTTCAAACATTTCAAATTACATCCAACTTTTCAAGCTAAATTACACCTAATTATTCTCATTTTATACTTCAGCCTAAATGCTCTTCTTCATTCAATTATTTATACAATATTTTTGGATCATTTAAACAATTAAATATGTATACCAACACTCTGAAACACTAGCTCTACACTCAACCAATATAAATACACAGTACTCTGCTGCCACCTTGTGTCAGACCACAGCAAAGCACTTTTTATATAGTGTTAGATTTCCTTCTGCAAACAATGTCTTGATTTTTCTCTTTGGAAATTCTTCATCTTCATCTTAGATCCAAGGATTCAAGCTAAACTACACCGAATTATTCTCCTTTATTACCTCAGTCTGAATTCTCTTCATTCAATTATTTTTTTAATAACTGTTTGGATCATTTCAAACTTAGTTCAAGCTTATTCTGGATTAACAGAACGACGCACCCACATATGTTATACACCAAATCGTTCGGCTTGGTCTGAGGAAGCCAGCCGTCCACCATTCCTGCTCTCTGATTGGTTGAGAGACTTGAGGCTTATTCTGGGTTAACAGAATTACGCACCCAGACGTGTTATACACCAAATCGATCGGATTGGTCTCAGGAAACCAGCCGTCCACCATTCCTGGTCTTTGATTGGCTGAGAGAATTTTGAAACTTCAAAGTTAAATTTCTGCTCTTTTTAATGGTTTAATCTTGATTTCATTCTGATAACGTTGACAGTTGAACTAATTTTCTACTTCACTCCAGTTCCAAGGCATGTTCAGCTATCAGTTTCAGAATTCAGCAGATGCTGCTACATTCACAGTGCAGCTCATTGTGAAAATGAAACTATTAATCTATTCCTACTCAAACACACCCCGTTTAAACGCTTCAGCTGTTGAGTTTTTTGAACTGCGTTCGGAGATTTCCATTTTCTGCTGTTTAAGATTTTTTTCTTCGTTCTTTGTCTGCTGTTTGCGCTTTATTAAACTTGTTAGTTATTTTTGATCCTAATTCTTCAACTACATTCAGCTATTTTTGACAATTGAGCTCAGCTTCAGTTCAGTTATTCTGCAGCTTCGGCTCTCGATTCCAGCAACGCAGCATTCAAACGCATTTCTGCAAGAAATGCAATTGATCTAGTTCATTTTCCTTTTGCTTTTTTTTCCACATCCTTTTTTAATCACAATTTTTACTTTTCCCTTTTTTGATATTTTTAATCATTTTTAAATTTTTATTAGTTTGAATGCTTAACAGCATTCAAACTATTGTTTTCCTGTTTCTCTTTATTAGTTTGAATGCTGTTAAGCATTCAAACTATTGTTTTCCTGTTTCTCTTTATTCTTCTTCTTCTTCTTAGTTTGAATGCTGTTAAGCAATCAAACTATTGTTTTCCTGTTTCTCTTTATTAGTTTGAATGCAGTATGCATTCAAACTATTGTTTTCCTGTTTCTCTTTATTATTCTTCTTCCGTATTCCGTACACTTTTTTGGACCGCTTCTTCAACAATTTTTCAGCTATTTCAACAAGTTTGGTATCAAGCCGTTCAGCTCGTTCAGCTCTTTCCGGCTATGACTTTTGGTATTGATATCTTCAACCGTTTCCGAGATATTCAGCTTTTTCTGCGATTTTTCAGCCCATTGAAATGAATGGGAAATCCTTAAAATCTTCAGATTTTTCACAAAATCCATTCAGATCTTTGAACTTTAACTACTTCAACATACTTCAACTTAGAGACTTCATTCAACTTTTAACAAACCCAGAACAAGTTAAACTATTCTCGAATGACTCTGCTTCTTGATATCTTTTACGGTTTTTCTATAATCACAGGTTAAACTTGAGGTACGATTTTGGAAAGTTCAGGAACGTCTCCTCCTCCCCCCATTCAAAAGAATAGGGCCAAAAACTGACTTTGCTCGACTTCTGCAAACAATGTCTTGATTTTCTCTTTGAAAATTCTTAATCTTCATCTTAGATTCAAGGTTTCAAGCTGAACTACACGGAATTTTTCTCATTTAATACCTCAGTCTAAATTCTCTTCATTCAATTGTTTTTTTTTTAAATAACTGTTTGGATCATTTCAAACTTAATTCAAGCTTATTCCGGCTTAAAGGAATGACGCACCCAGACGTGTTATACACCAAATCGATCAAATCGGTCTCAGGAAACCAGCCGTCCACCATTCCTGCTCTCTGATTGGCCGAGAGACTTCAAGCTTATTCTGGCCTAACGGAATGACGCACCCAGACATGTTATACACCAAATCGTTCGGCTTGGTCTGAGGAAGCAAGCCGTCCACCATTCCTGCTCTCTGATTGGTTGAGAGACTTGAGGCTTATTCTGGGTTAACAGAATTACGCACCCAGACGTGTTATACACCAAATCGATCGGATTGGTCTCAGGAAACCAGCTGTCCACCATTCCTGCTCTCTGATTGGCTGAGAGAATTTTGAAACTTCAAAGTTACATTTCTGCTCTTTTTAACAGTTTAATCTTGATTTCATTCTGCTAACGTTGACATTTGAACTCATTTTCTACTTCACTCCAGTTCCAAGGCATGTTCAGCTATCAGTTTCAGAATTCAGCAGATGCTGCTACATTCACAGTGCAGCTCATTGTGAAAATGAAACTATTAATCTATTCCTACTCAAACACACCCCATTTAAACACATCAGCTGTCGAGTTTTTTAAACTGCGTTCGGAGATTTCCGTTTTCTGCTGTTTAAGATTTTTTTCTTCGTTCTTTGTCTACTGTTTACTGCGCTTTATTAAACTTGTTAGTTATTTTTGATCCTAATTCTTCAACTACATTCAGCTATTTTTGACAATTGAGCTCAGTTTCAGCTTCAGTTCAGTTATTCTGCAGCTTCGGCTCTGGATTCCAGCAATGCAGCATTCAAACGCATTTCTGCAAGAAATGCAATTGATCTAGTGTTACATTTGAAATCGTCTTTCAAATGTAACTCCCAAAAGTTTGGCTTGTATCTTCTCCCGCAATTATTGATCTACAGAGACCGTTTATACATCAAACTGACCAGCTCAATGAGGAGATGCCGGCTATGACTTTTGGTAATGATAACCTTTATACTTTTTGAGATATTCAGGAGGGGAAAGCAGTGCACTACCAACACTGTTTACAGTGGGGAGGGTGTGCTGCTGACCTCGACTCGGGACGTTGTGAATCGGTGGGCCGAATACTTCGAAGACCTCCTCAATCCCACCGGCACGTCTTCCAGGATGGAAGCAGAGTCTGGGGATTTTGGATTGGGCTCTCCAATCTCTGGAGCTGAGGTCACTGAGGTGGTCAAAAAACTCCTCGGTGGCAAGGCTCCGGGGGTGGATGAGATCCGCCCGGATTTCCTTAAGGCTCTGGATGCTGTGGGGCTGTGTTGGTTGACGCGGCTCTGCAATATCGCGTGGACATCGGGGGCAGTTCCACTGGATTGGCAGACTGGGGTGGTGGTCCCCCTATTTAAAAAGGGGGACCGCAGGGTGTGTTCCAACTACAGGGGGATCACACTCCTGAGCCTCCCTGGTAAGGTCTATTCAGGGGTTCTGGAGAGGAGGGTCCGTCGGATAGTCGAACCTCGGATTCAGGAGGAGCAATGTGGTTTTCGTCCTGGCCGTGGAACACTGGACCAGCTCTATACCCTTGGGGGGGTCCTGGAGGGTGCGTGGGAGTTCACCCAACCAATCTACATGTGTTTTGTGGATTTGGAGAAGGCGTTCGACCGCGTCCCTCGGGGGGCCCTGTGGGGGGTACTCTGGGAGTATGGGG
>SSNS01001573.1:0-18451 GCA_006937985.1 Aphyosemion australe | reverse complement strand
ACACTCCACTGACCCAAATGATCCTTGGTTGCGCACAGACACTTCTGCCCTGACACAGTGTTCATCGTTGTATGACATTTTGATGAGAATCAATGGTACTGACCCCACAGGTTCCCTCACACCACATAGATAGACCGCACATTTAGCTAGAAAACTTGACTGCACTCACTTCCCAAGGTTTTTCAGGTTTTCCACCTTTCATGGTAGCAACCAAGAACATGTTAATGCAACACCATCTCGCGCTTTACCGTCTGTTGGGCTCGGAAGGGGGCCTTTGCCATGTCATAGGTCACGCTCTTGGTTTCAGGTGTTGCGCCTCTTTACCTGACACAGCCGGCAACATCACCGCCACCCTTGCACGCATGAACGACCTCTTATCTCAAATGAAAGCTGATGAGCTCAGTGTTCCGAGAGGATTCGCCTTCTGGGAATGGATGAATTCTGGTTCCTGGTACACATTATTACAATAATTATTACAATTTATTGCTACGATATTTGATTCCTGTCATTATTTTTCTTGTTTTTCGTGCTATGTTTTCATGCTGCATTGTACCATGTATCGTGTTTTTGTGTCACCTATATGATTAATGTTTCACTTGTTCACTATTCTGCTGTTTTGACTCACGCACCTGCTGCTCCAAATGATTTTGATATATCTGATTTGACCGGTATTCCGGGTTCCTATCTGTAAATGATGATTTTTACTCTACGTTTTTACTGGAATGATGCTTGGGATGAAGTTCTTAGTATTGTGGTATTGATCTCTGACTGCAGCTCAGCTGCAGCTTCATGTGCTGTCATTTACCATCATGTGATTGCTTCTACTGAGTTCGCTTTCGGTACCGAGGTTTATTATTTTGATTCTACTGCTTAGCGCAGAAATCACATGCATGTTATGTATAAATACCATACAACAGGAGGGATTATGTTATAGAATTTCTAAGTCCTGTACTGCTTCTCTATTTCACACACAACCACACACACACACACACACACACATCATATAAACACACCCACTTCCTTATCTCACACTTTAAATAAACTGTGTTGGCAGCCGCTCGGGGCAGACTGTACTCTGTCCTGAGTTGGTCTGTCACCCTTTGCAAATGGTTTCTATGTGTGGTTCATTGTCTCTCTCTTATTTCCTCAGTTCTGGGTAGGGTAATTGACAAAATCCCTAACAGGAGTTAACTCCCAGCTGCTAAAATCCTTTTATCACTCTGTTGTTGTCTCTGTTATTCATTCTTCTGTGGTCTGCTGGGGTGTAGGCAGCTCTGACTGAGACAGGAAGAGACTGAACAAGCTAGTTACCAAAGCTAGCTCGGTTCTGGGCTGCCCACTGGATTCTGTTGAGGAGACATGTGAAAGGAGGATGCTGGGGAAGATGACCTCCATCTTAAGAAACCCCTCCCATCCACTGCACTACACTGTGGAGATCATGGACAGCTCCTCCAGAGGTAGACTGAGACATCCCAGATGTAAAACTGAGCGCTATCGAAGATCCTTCATCCCCTCTGCAGTAAGAGTGTATAACGCCTCAGTTAAAGCTGTACTGGTATCATCCTGGTACACAATAACACAAATGCAATATTCATGTGTTCTATACTTGTGCAATACCGGATTCAGATTGTTGTCTGTGTCTCTTACAGTATGCTGCATAGTGTTGGTACCCAAGTTTGTTTTTATCTCTTATTTGTGGTTTCTTAGTGATCTAAGATTACAATACTAGATTACTGCCTATGTGTATATACATGTATCCTTGTTTTTATCTTTCTTCTAATTACCCTTTGAGTGATGGTGCTGCTGTGACAAGTGAATTTCCCCACTGTGGGATCAATAAAGTCTATTCTATTCTATTCTATTCTAAAATATTTTAAAATTTTCTGAATTGCTTTAGAAATATTTTAAACCAAGCATCTGTAGAGTTTTACTCTTAATAACAAAAATTAAATTAAATTTTATAATAAATATCATGTTTTTTTTGCATATCTCTTTCTGTTTCAGTCACTACACACACAAAGAAACGTGTTTTGCAGATTCTGTGTGTATTGTGTGTTTAACCGTGTTCCATCAACAATGCAAGCTAAATTTAGCAGCTTGTTACTATCTGTCACAGATCGCTCCAATATCTAAAGTTTTGCCCTAATGTCTCTTTACTCCGCTCCTTGACAGCGCATCAGCGCACCTTTTGACACCTGCTGTCAGATCGCGCAGCCTTCCTCTCCCTCAGCAACAAAACTGAGGCCATTCATAGTTTAATTATTTTTGTATAACTCCGGTTTTATTTGGACTATTAACAAAAATAAAACAAATAAAAACTGGTGTGTAGTTTATAATCCGCATTAGAGAGTAGTATATTATACTTTTAGTCAAAAAGTGATTTATTGCCCTATGATTTTTGGCCCCACCCCTTGAAACTTAATGTCCAGATATTATTTATTAGTGTCCAATGTAATAAAGCTTTGAACCTTTATGTCAAACGTTAATTTATGATAGGATGTGGTGGTTAACGACTATTTGTTCAACTAGGTCTTTGATCCTTAATGTCATTATACAATTTACAACCGATTTTACAATCATGTGTGACAATATTGTACATCTGCAGTATCAGTCCTCTATTCCAAGAGGCTCCTCTACCCTCTCCCTCACTTCCTCCTCTAACCCCTCCTTAGCCCCCCTCGCCCCCCTACTTTGCTCCTTTCTATCAAGTTAGTGATTTCATCCCCCTTCCGCATCTGACCTTGTTCCTTTATGTCATTAATTTATAGCTCAGGAATCCTCTTCCTCCACATAGGCCCCCCTCGATCCACAGGTGTTTAGGAAATGACACCCTTAATAAAAGACCTTCATGCCCCTACAGTATCCAGGATTTTATTACAGAGATGTATATTTTTCGTTTTCCGCTCCACCGGCACGCATCCTCCCGATTTCACGCCTCTCTTAGTTGTCTGCGTGAAGCTCACTTTTGCGATCTAGGTTTAAAAAACCTTTCTGACCATACAATAGCTAATGGGTTACTCATTAATTCTTCTTCCACAGCAACTGTCTCCTAGCTACCTTTTTGCCCTAGGGTAAAAAAACCTTCCTGCCCCTACAATAGCCAGGATTTTATTACAGAGACACGTATCATTTACTACCCCCCTACGTCAGAGCCCCCCTCTGGCCCCCCTCTGTTACGCAGATGTCCACACCCTCGCGTGATACCCCCTCCTCTGATCCGAGCTCTTTAAAAACTCACTCATTCCGCATACGGTATGTCAGACTGAGAAAATCACAATCTTCAGAATGGGAAAAGGCCGAAGGAAAAACGATGACCGGTGCTTCGGCATCTACCAGAGATAGGGTGAAAGAGGAGAGCTCCGATACACTGCCGCCAAACCCAAATGCTTCATCATCTACCAGAGATGGAGTGAAAGAGGGGAGCTCTGATACACCACCGTCAAAGACCATGCTGTGTGAAAATGCTATAGCGATCCAGCAGATGCCAGCAGGGGGTGGCGCACCCCGGAAATCAACGTTCTACCTCTGCAGAGTCCAGCTTCCACCATTCGGCGGTAAAGATATGCTGGAGCAAATCTGGTCCCTGGAGCCTTATGGCTACATTGGCAGTTTCGGCTACCGGTTCGAATATGAAGCTAAAGAACTTAACCTGGTGCACGATGCCGCTCAAGACACTCCGCTGATCAAATATCTGTCACTTGCAGCTGTTCTTGGATACAATGACTGGGCGGTGCTCAAACTTGCTGTTCCACGTCGGGTGTACAACGATGACAGAGAGAGGCCTCCATCCTCCGCAAAACGCAACAGACCACAGGCTCTCCCATCGTATTGTGAAATCCAGAATGCGCCGGTTGCTTTCAGCGCATCCTGGGAAAGTCAGAGGGATACGGACGGGCCTTGGATGTTCAGGGCCTCGGTGCGTGAGAGAGGATCTGAACTGTTTCTAACGCTTGAAAACGCACATGCTGAATGCGGTATTTACCGCCTTTTACTGGTCATCCCCTTCGATGCTTGGTGTGAGAAAATGGATGAAGTTGCAGACAGTATTACATCGCTGTTCCGCACCAGCCGCTGCTGGAAAGACATTCTGACAGTGCGGAAAAAGTTGGAATTCTAAGCTCCTCCCCAGAGGAGGGCCGAGGGGGACCCCATCGCCATCATCAGACCACGCCTCCTTCACATCTGCTTATAAAGAACCTCCCTCGAGAACCCCTTCCATCACCTCAAACCGACAGCATCAGCATGACGGGTTTCTACATGCAAACCAGCCTTGATGACCTGTGGGGCGCCGACAGCATTATCCCCAGTCCAAGTTGGCTTCCATCTGCTTCTTCGCACTCACCTTCTTCGCCTCTGAGATATAATGGGAGCCCTCGCCCACGGTCCACACCACCACTCTTTCTGAATGATGGGTTCCAGAGGCTTCCGACGATTATGGAGGCTGCGGAGCCCGTTCGAGCTGCGTCTGCCCCGGCTCCCCTCTGTCCATGGAACGAGGAGGCCCCTGCTTCTCTGACTGTGCCCGATGTCCTCTGCAGTTGGAGAGACGAGACTCCGGATCCGCCTCCACCAACACCTGCGAGTCCCGAACCTCAGCGGTATTCACCAGAACCAGCAGCACCCGCTGACGGCTACCCAGCTATGCTTCCAGCTGGTTCTGACGGGACCTCGACTGCGGCGGCTCTGGAGGCATGCACGCTCCAGACAGCTGATCAGCAACTTCAGATGGACCACTGGATGTATGATGACACTCTGGAGGTGTTGAAGGATGCCCTTCTCCACATCGTGAACATTGTCATCAAAGATTTCGTGGTTTCAATCTGCAGAGGATGTGAGGTCGACCACCCCAGCCAGCGCAGGCATGAGTGCCTTTTTGTCACTGAAACTGAATTATTTTACGATTTCCACTTTATGGAAATCCTGCAGAGGGTTTTAACGCCTCAACTGATCCCTGCTCTGCAACGTTTTCTGGCTCTGCACAGCATGCAGCTGGACGATGCTGCGCTGCTTCCCGTGGTTGTGACATTGCTGCACGAATTCAAAAAAATCAGACCTGTACACCAAGCTATTTTCCCGATTTACGATCGACTCTCAGAGGCTGACCTGCAAGCATTGACTCTCTGCTGAGTGACTCTGATTACCGCAAACAGCTAAAAAAGAAAATTGACTCAGCCGCTTCTCGATTATAGTCCCCCTTCTTGATTATATATTTTTTTAAATTTCATTTACTCTGATTAGTTTTTAGAAGTGTGGTTTTTAAATTTCATTTACTCTGATTAGTTTTTTAGAAGTGTGGTTTTTAATTTCATTTACTCTGATTGTGTTTTTTAAAATTTCATTTACTCTTATTAGAAATGTGTTTCTTTTTTAAAAACTCTGATTAGTTTTTAGAAGTGTGGTTTTTAAATTTCATTTACTCTGATTAGTTTTTTAGAAGTGTGGTTTTTTAAAATTTCATTTACTCTTATTAGAAATGTGTTTCTTTTTTAAAAACTCTGATTAGTTTTTAGAAATGTACAATTCACACTCTGAAATAAAAACAGATGGTTTACACTCTTGATTAGTTTTTTTAAGAAATGTGATATCATGTACAATTCAAACTGTGAAATAAAGAGATGCTTTTTTAAAAAATGGTTTACATGTGTGTTATCCTCAGAGATAAAATAGGCGATGGGTCTTAAGATGCATCATTTCTTCCACACATCAACCAGAGATGGGTGATCAGGCTGTTATGCAAAGGGTTTATTACACACCATCACACCCGGGTAGCTACGGAGGTGTGGAAAGATTCAGAACCGGTTTACAGCGTGAGATTGGGGAAAAGGTTTCAACAGATAAGGTGAGTGTATTTCTCTCAGAACAGGACTCGTACACGCTACACAAACCAGCCAGAGTCCGCTTTCCGAGAAATAAGGTTTTTGTCTCAGGCTCTCTAAAACAGTTTCAAGCTGACTTATGCGACATGCAGTCGCTATCAAAATCAAACGATGGGTGTAATTACCTATTAACAGTCATAGATGTATTTTCAAAGAAGGCTTATGTACGCCCCCTCATAAATAAAACAGCAAGAGTTGTTACAGAAGCCTTTGCTTCTGTTTTGAAAGAGAGCGGAACCCCTAAAAAACTGCAAACAGATTCTAGAATTTTTTAATAAGAATTTTCACGCATTAATGAAAAAACACAATATCGTACACTTTGCCACAGCCAGCGATGTAAAATCCAGCGTTGTAGAGAGATTTAACCGCACTCTAAAAGGTAGAATGTGGAGATATTTCACAGCCAAAAACACTCACCTTTACATCGATGTCATTCAAGATTTAGTGCAAAGCTATAATAAGAGCTACCACTCCGCGATTAAAATGCCTCCAGCTAAAGTAAGCGTGGAAAACCAAGACCAAGTGTTACGCAACCTTTACGGGTCTAGCTCTCTGAGGCCTAAAAAGAAACTAAAGTTTAAAAAAGGAGACGTGAGAATTTCCAAACTCCGAGGTGTTTTCGATAAAAAGTATGAGCAGAGTTTTACGCAGGAAGTGTTCACAATCTCCGACTGCATACCTCGTTCACCCCCCGTTTACAAACTCAAAGACTTTGACGGTGAACAGCTGGAGGGTTCGTTTTACGAGGCAGAGCTGCAAAAAGTAAAAATATCGGCAGAGAGATCCTTCCACGTTGAGAAGATTTTAAAGCGCCGGACATACCGAGGGGAGCGACAAGTTTTCGTTAAATGGGTCGGATGGCCTGACAAGTTCTGCAGTTGGGTCAGGCTTTCAGACATTCACGACGGTTAGAAAATGCTGTCCAGGATGGATGAGGGATTTTATATTACATTACCTAGCAACGCTAGCCATAATGTGTTTAAAAATAACACCAGTGCGTGTTTTAGGGTGGCCTAGCGCGTCATATTAATCTGAAAGGGCCGTGGCAGGTCGCGTTAACCGAAATCACATACCCGCATACGTGGTTTAATTTGACGAGTGAGGATTCATTTTTTGAATGGCGCAGTATAGAGAACCGCGAGAAAGTCACCAGAGCAAAGATTAATCCAGGATATTATAAAAATCTGGATCAACTTAAAACCGAATGTGAGTCCGCTATGAGAAAGATAAACTCTGGGGTGTACATAATTGTTAAGGACGCTGGCCGTACACTCGAACATCAGATGGGGGGTGATATAGAGTACAGATTTGCAGCACCTCTCACTTACATGCTGGGATTTGACCCTGAGGAATGGCTGACCCCTGGATTATTTACCAACGAGACACGCGTCAAATCAGCACCCCATCCTCCTGATTTAAACGCGGGGTTTTCTCAGCTGTTCTGTTACACCGATATCGTTTCACATCAGATTGTAGGTGATGCCTACGCACCTTTATTGCGCACGGTGAAAGTTGAAGGCGGTTTCGGTGACATAATCACGCATGTGTTCAATCCTCCTGATTATCTCCCGCTGGCCACGAATCATATAGAAAACATTCAAATTGAAATCAAATCCGATCAGAACAAACCTGTGAATTTCTTATACGGAAAAACCATCGTAAGGCTGCATTTCCGACCTGCTCCGTAAAAAAATACAGGGATATAACGTGTGTGAAGCACCATCGGAGGATCAGTTACACACTTTTACTCAGCGTGGTGTACATCGTGCAAGCGGAAAAATGATTCATCAGCTGCAGAGAAATGACCCTAACCGGTTTGTTAATTATTACGTCACGCAAGCAGGTGGGAATCTGCCGGGTTTTCACGGTGCCCCGGTGATGTACGGACGAGGTATAGGGTCACTATTTTCAAGATTATTCAGATTTATATCACCTTTTGTTAAAAAAGGGTTCGCTATGGCAAAGCCTCATCTGAAGAAGGCCGCGACGGGCGTTACGTCGGATGTGATGACGCGCGCCGTGCAAAAAATCACAGAGTCTGATACGCAGGAGGGATCTGGAATTATGGTTCTGTCGAGGAGAACCCGGAAAAGACCCCCCGGTAAGCGTCAGAAGGGGGCTACTTCACGAAACGGCAGCAGAAAAAAAGCCTCAGTTACACACGGAAAGCGTAAGCGAAAGAGGTGCGCTCCCGGCTCCGACATATTCTAATGACCATGGCTCTACTTCACACCAAGTCCTCTGAATGCACACTAGGTGAACTGGATCTTTTCACGGCACCAATGACCCAGATGTCCGTCGATGACAAAACTTATACAGAAGTGCTATCCGTATCATCCATTACAGACAGCGGACCTTTGGAATTTTACATGCCGGGCGGTACATGGACCTGAATGACACCCTGCTGTTTTTACGGCTGAAGATCACCAACGCCGACGGTTCCGCTCTGGCTGACACCGCCAGCACGGGTCTAATTAATTACCCTTTAAATACAATTTTTTCACAATGTGATGTGATCCTCGGCGACCGGCTTATTTCACAGTCAAGCGCCACACACCCATACAGAGCGATAATCGAAACTCTGCTGAACTATGCGGAGGAGAGCTTGAAAACCCAGTTTAGCGGGGGGTTATTCTTTAAAGACACAGCAGGTGCCATGGATTCTGTCTTTACAAACAACGGGCCCAACCGTGGACTTAACCAGAGAGCAGCTTTTACCGCAAACTCTGCTGAAGTGGAGCTGATCGGACCTCTCCATTCCGACATATTTTTCTGCGAGAGACTTCTTTTAAACTCTATCGATCTGAGGGTTAAGCTGACGAGAGCGAGTGATGCTTTTTGTCTGATGGGGCCTCGCGACTCCGCCTTCAAGCTGAAGATCCTGGGTGCATCGCTTTTCGTGAAGAAGGTGACGGTTTCTCCGGCCATGGTGAACCACGAGGCTTTTATCGGTAGAAGAGATCTATCACCGCTTAATTTCCGGCACATGCATGTGGAATATCTCGCGCTGTGCAGAGACGGCAAGCAGATCCCAGCGAAAGCTTTCCAGCCATCTTTTGAGCACAACGCATCGGTCAGAGAATTTTACAACCTGTTCACGGCCACATCCAGGCATTTAAAAGATTTGCCGCTCTCCATCAACAGAATCGAATATCAGCAGGGGTACACGCTGTTTGCGTTCAATTTGAACCCTGCCGATGACACAGACGCTTTAAGCCCCGTTGTCAATGGCAACCTGAGGCTTGAGGTGCGTTTCGCCGCACCGCTGCGGCAGACGGCTACGCTAATTGTGTATGCCTGTTATGATTCAATTCTCGAGATAAACTCAAAGAGAGAGGTTCTGGTCGATTATTACTGATGAATAATCACGAGCTACATGAAATACTATCCCACTTGCTCGAGGATGTATTTTTAGGAGTGTTCGCTTCCGATGAGCTGGCCGCGCTCCCAAAAAAAATCCCACGACCTGGCTATTTCATAGTAAACACACATCCGTCTAATTTACCCGGTGAACACTGGCTGGCGGGAGTTCTGGATCAGAATGGGACTGGAACTTTTTTTGACTCTTACGGGTTTTCACCGGGGTTTGGACATTACCCTGAATCCATCCTGCGCTTTCTAAAGGAGCGCTGTACGGAAATATATTACCACGACACGCAGCTGCAGAGTCTAACATCTACCATCTGTGGACATCACTGTATTTTCTTCCTGTGTCATAAAGCTTGCGGGCTTTCTCTGAAACAAGTTTTGTCTAAATATCATAAAAATGTGTCTGTGAATGATTCCATGGTTTATAATTTTGTTAAAAAATACAGAAAGTGTATAAAGCATGAATGTAAAGAGTTGTATTTTACTCACATCACCTGCTCTCTAAAAATGTTTAAAGAATGTTACGGAATATGAAATTTGCTTTGAATAAACATTTTATTGAACAAAAAAAGTAGAACATGTTATTTATTCGAGCACAGCAGTTTAAGGGGAAAAGCGGATCCATTTCTTGGAACGGAGATTATGGTCTTTATCAGAGCTGCTCCAGGTGGGGGATAAAATAATCTCTCTCTTCTTCCTCGACTTCTCACGGTTGGTCCAGGTGGGGGATAAAATAATCTTCTTCTTCTTCCTCCTCGGGTTCTCACGGTTGCTCCAGGTGGGGGATAAAATAATCTTCTTCTTCTCACGAGGTTGTGATACGGCTCCGCTCCTGAGTTGTGTAATTTGCAGACGTGCAAAAGGGTTTGTGACCGTTGATAAGGGGATGTTTTTCTCCACCAGAGTGTTTAGAAAATTGATCCAGCCTGCAGGTTCTGATTGTTTTTTCTTAAAAGGTGTTGTGATGTTTCTGACCAGGTCCAGGATGTGAGAACCTTTCTCCACATCTCCATTATATATAAACTCGCCTGAAGCAGTCCAGCAGGATGACAGCTTTTTCAGCAGGTACTCTGCGTTTCTCCTGTTTCGCGTGGGTAAGCTCTGCAAAACTTCCTGTATTAATACATCGGATTGTGCTTCAGCGGCTGCAGCTGGGATGGGCTCATTCAGACTCACAGGAGTACCAATTTGCGAATCTTCCTTCACGCCAGCCCTGGTTAGAGTGAGATATCGTTGAAGCAGCATGTTGTATTTCTTGATTTTTTCATAAGGTGTTACCCCCGTCTAGGGTGACCAGATGTCCCGCTTTGTGCGGGACAGTCCCGCATTTTCATCACTTTTCACACGTCCCGCAAATTGAGACAATGTCCCGCATTGACAGTCTCCCGTTCCGAATTTCAATCTTGCATAAACGGTGTGGAGAAAGCCGCCTGTTGCTGTCAGTCGAACCAGGAGGCGGGACTTTAACGCCGGTCCGGAGCGCTTGGCGCGCGCACCCGAACCACCAAAACAGAAGCGTCAGCGAGAACGGAGGAAAGATGAACACCGTGGCGATTCTGGCGAAAATGCTGTTAGAATAAACTCGTGGGTTGAAAGTGTTCATTGAGACTCTGTCAGGGTCTTTGTGTTGTTTCTCAGTCATTTTTTTGTGTCACGGCGCGGAGTCTGATATGAAACAGAGCAGAGAATCCAAGAGTCACAAAAAAATATGTTGGTCTGAACTGAAGCAGGGTTCCCAGTAAGTAGACAGGTCCCAAACGAGTTTCTAACACACACAAGGTGCTGGAGTTATTTTTATTTCAAATACATACAAGCTAAACTCTTTTAAAGCACATTAAAGAGAGAATTAAAGGTAAGCCTTCATTATTTTTCTCAGAAATTTGAGGAAAAAAGTCATTCTAAGGAACCCTGTTAGATTAGATCTGAATTTCTTCAGATTTAAGTCAGTGATGTTTTTTCTCTCTCCCCTAAATATTTACTAGAAAAGATGTGTTGTCATTTTTGAAAACAAAAAACACCATTTTGTTTCTGAATTAAGAAAAAAATAGCAAAAAAGTATGAATATTTGTTGATTTGATTGGAAAATGTATTAAAAACAAACTTAACCCTCAGGCTTCACTTTAAATTTCATCCTAAAGAGTCATTAGAGGACAAAAACGTCCACTGCTTAAAATGGCTATAAAAAATGTATAGAGTAATATTTTTTTTTACTTTTTTTTTCATAGATCTATTAAACAACTTCAGCCCTGCTCAAACATATAAAAATTTCAATCATTTTGAGGATTTTAACCCTTGAAATGCCAGTTTGAATACTCAAAGGCACTGCTGTAATTTATGAAAAAAACACAAAAACTGAGTTATTTTCCCCAAATAACATTTTTTTTGCTTGGGGCGTTCATTACAAATCAGTCTTGATTATGTTATCAAATATCTAAAATTTTGAATTTTTTGCATTTATAGTTTTTACATAGCAACAGATTTAAAATTTACTACCCTCTTGAGCCATTAGAGGACAAAAACGTCCACTTTTAAAACTGCTTTAAAAATGGTCCAGATTAATATTTTTTTCTGCTTTTTGGGTCTAAATCCTGTGATCAACTTCAGTTCTGATCAAAACAATCAAAAATTGAACATTTATCTAAAATTTAATCCTTTATATGCCAGTTTGATTACGTGATGCTCATTTTTTCATGAAAAAAGCAGACAAAAGAAGAGACATTTTACATAAAACATATTTTTTGTGACTGAAATATTTTTTTTAAATCAGCCTTGGCTATGTCAAGAATGTGACAACATATCACATTTTATGCTTTATTAGTTTTTGTGTAGCAGCAGATTTAAAATGTACCATCCTCTTGTGCCTATTATGGACAAAAACGTCCCATTGACTTCAATGCAAACCACAGTTTTTGATCCTGTAACATCTGCAGCAAATAATCATGCTTTTTGTGATATTATGGTTTAATTTAAGAGAAAAGTGTTCAAATTTATGATTTTTACTGTTCATCACCAAATTCAGTCATTTCTCCATATGTTGCCCAGGCGAGAATGTTTACACATTTCTTTAGATCTTCTGCTCTTTTTATTGAAGTCAAAAGGTCAACCTGACCTCTGATAAGTAAACAAAACATACTTTGACTCTCTTACTGAACTTCAAAGTGTAGAAAACAAAACAATTAGTATGTTTATGCACCTGCCACATTCAAACTACTTGGGCGGCTGTGGCTACTCAGTAGTTTCCATCATCAGCAGTGTGTCAATGTGTGAGTGCATGCAGCGTCTTTGAGTGTCCTAACAAAGCGCTATATAAGTTCAATGAATTATTATTATTATTATTAGTCTGGTTATCTGGTCATTTCACTTCTGTGAAAGCCACGGAGCAAGATGAAGAGGCATCTCTCTGTGGAACAAGTTCTGGATCAGCTCCTGCAGCCTGATACTCCTGGAGAAAATGAGGAGAGTGAAACATCTTCAATAATTTCTGGAGTGAAGAATAAATCAAAGGAGGATACCACGTCGTCAATACGTGTGATGGTGTAACGTGTTGGCCCAGGATTCAAACCTCTTGCAGCAGGAACATAGTGGGAAGTTTCTGCATTAGTAGGAAACCANACCCTGCTGTTTTTACGGCTGAAGATCACCAACGCTGACGGTTCCGCTCTGGCTGACACCGCCAGCACGGGTCTAATTAATTACCCTTTAAATACAATTTTTTCACAATGTGATGTGATCCTCGGCGACCGGCTTATTTCACAGTCAAGCGCCACACACCCATACAGAGCGATAATCGAAACTCTGCTGAACTATTCGGAGGAGAGCTTGAAAACCCAGTTTAGCGGGGGGTTATTCTTTAAAGACACAGCAGGTGCCATGGATTCTGTCGTTACAAACAACGGGCCCAACCGTGGACTTAACCAGAGAGCAGCTTTTACCGCAAACTCTGCTGAAGTGGAGCTGATCGGACCTCTCCATTCCGACATATTTTTCTGCGAGAGACTTCTTTTAAACTCTATCGATCTGAGGGTTAAGCTGACGAGAGCGAGTGATGCTTTTTGTCTGATGGGGCCTCGCGACTCCGCCTTCAAGCTGAAGATCCTGGGTGCATCGCTTTTCGTGAAGAAGGTGACGGTTTCTCCGGCCATTCGACTGGGGCACGAGTCTGTGTTGTTAAAAGCCAACGCTCTATACCCCCTGGCGCGCGTGGCTATTAAATCATTCTCAGTCCCTCAAAATTCCAGAATGTGCAATCTGGAGAATCTTTTTCTAGGCACAATCCCATAATATATAGTGTTAGGGATGGTGGACCACGAGGCTTTTATCGGTAGAAGAGATCTATCACCGTTTAATTTCCGGCACATGCATGTGGAATATCTTGCGCTGTGCAGAGACGGCAAGCAGATCCCAGCGAAAGCTTTCCAGCCATCTTTTGAGCACAACGCATCGGTCAGAGAATTTTACAACCTGTTCACGGCCACATCCAGGCATTTAAAAGATTTGCCGCTCTCCATCAACAGAATCGAATATCAGCAGGGGTACACGCTGTTTGCGTTCAATTTGAACCCTGCCGATGACACAGACGCTTTAAGCCCCGTTGTCAATGGCAACCTGAGGCTTGAGGTGCGTTTCGCCGCACCGCTGCGGCAGACGGCTACGCTAATTGTGTATGCCTGTTATGATTCAATTCTCGAGATAAACTCAAAGAGAGAGGTTCTGGTCGATTATTACTGATGAATAATCACGAGCTACATGAAATACTATCCCACTTGCTCGAGGATGTATTTTTAGGAGTGTTCGCTTCCGATGAGCTGGCCGCGCTCCCAAAAAAAATCCCACGACCTGGCTATTTCATAGTAAACACACATCCGTCTAATTTACCCGGTGAACACTGGCTGGCGGGAGTTCTGGATCAGAATGGGACTGGAACTTTTTTTGACTCTTACGGGTTTTCACCGGGGTTTGGACATTACCCTGAATCCATCCTGCGCTTTCTAAAGGAGCGCTGTACGGAAATATATTACCACGACACGCAGCTGCAGAGTCTAACATCTACCATCTGTGGACATCACTGTATTTTCTTCCTGTGTCATAAAGCTTGCGGGCTTTCTCTGAAACAAGTTTTGTCTAAATATCATAAAAATGTGTCTGTGAATGATTCCATGGTTTATAATTTTGTTAAAAAATACAGAAAGTGTATAAAGCATGAATGTAAAGAGTTGTATTTTACTCACATCACCTGCTCTCTAAAAATGTTTAAAGAATGTTACGGAATATGAAATTTGCTTTGAATAAACATTTTATTGAACAAAAAAAGTAGAACATGTTATTTATTCGAGCACAGCAGTTTAAGGGGAAAAGCGGATCCATTTCTTGGAACGGAGATTATGGTCTTTATCAGAGCTGCTCCAGGTGGGGGATAAAATAATCTCTCTCTTCTTCCTCGACTTCTCACGGTTGGTCCAGGTGGGGGATAAAATAATCTTCTTCTTCTTCCTCCTCGGGTTCTCACGGTTGCTCCAGGTGGGGGATAAAATAATCTTCTTCTTCTCACGAGGTTGTGATACGGCTCCGCTCCTGAGTTGTGTAATTTGCAGACGTGCAAAAGGGTTTGTGACCGTTGATAAGGGGATGTTTTTCTCCACCAGAGTGTTTAGAAAATTGATCCAGCCTGCAGGTTCTGATTGGTTTTTCTTAAAAGGTGTTGTGATGTTTCTGACCAGGTCCAGGATGTGAGAACCTTTCTCCACATCTCCATTATATATAAACTCGCCTGAAGCAGTCCAGCAGGATGACAGCTTTTTCAGCAGGTACTCTGCGTTTCTCCTGTTTCGCGTGGGTAAGCTCTGCAAAACTTCCTGTATTAATACATCGGATTGTGCTTCAGCGGCTGCAGCTGGGATGGACTCATTCAGACTCACAGGAGTACCAATTTGCAAATCTTCCTTCACGCCAGCCCTGGTTAGAGTGAGATATCGTTGAAGCAGCATGTTGTATCTTCTTTTGTCATACACAACCTGAAACTTTTTCACAAATGAGGCGTTTGTGAGGATGAACCCTTTTTTATCTCTCCTAACTGTGTTCTGCTGGGTCTGCAGAAACCCCGCTCTCTCTCCACCCAAATACCCCTCGACCAGTTGAGACACGGTGTCAAAATTGATCCGATTGGATGAGTTAAAAGATTGCGTGATGCCCTTCGCTTTCAAAACAACCTTTTTCTGCTTCCTGGTAATGTAGCAGTAGCTTTTCGGTCCCGAAGAGGCAATCTGCTCAATCGAATCACCTGAAATCTCATCTGTAAGATCACCAAGAAATGCACCTGTGGGCAGGACAGATTCACCTTGTTTCACCGAATATATGACAGAGTCGGTGTCCATGTACAAAACACGGGATTCTAATTTATGCAACACTTCCAACAATTTCAGACGTGCGTATGCTGTTGTAAAAGCTGCAATAAACACATTGTTTGTTCTGTTAGGAGGTGACACACATTTCGAATTCAAACAGTGCTGCACCAGAACCACTTCAGGACTTATAAAATGGAAAAATTTAACCTTGTATTTACCAGAAAACAAAAGGTTAAAAAACTCGTCAGGGTCTTTGACAAAGCTTGTCTGTGTGAGGTCATTTCGCTGAGCAAATTTCCCCCACAGAGAGTTTAATGATAATTTAGAGATGGATCGTTTGGCAGGATTGTATTGGATTTTTGATATGTCAAGACGTATCCCCTGATTGATTTCATATTCTTCCATATATCTCCTTTTCGATTCATCATCGGTCACACCCGCGGGGAAACCTGACACGTGCTGCTTGTGCTTGAGAAACGTGTGGATATAATCCACAAACACGTCAGAGCTCCGCCTCTCGAAATGCCACACTTCGATCATTTTCGTGACACTGTAGCCTCTCTCCAGAGCTACATTACACTCCTCGGTCACCCAAACCCCCGTCAACGCGCGTTCTTCAGAACTGTGGTTGCATGACCCACTCTGATTATTCACCTCCGCGCATGTGCGACAGAGTGTGAAGACCAGTTTCCCCGTTGATGTTTTGGATGGTAGAACCAGGAAGAACAGTTCTCTGGGAGGGTTCACCACGGCTTTAATGAATCCGTAATAGCTTCTAGGATCTTCAAAATCTTTTACAATAATTACCGGATGACCAAGCGGATAGATTTTACTTGCGTTAACATAGGGGTAGAGTCTGGTAAAATCGACATAACGCACCTCTTCATCGCTCTGCGCTGAATACCTGAGACGGATCGGACATGTGCGGCCTCCGAACAAGGCCTCGCGGGGCTGCAGCGGAGGGGGCTCAAATCGCTGCACAAACTCTCTCACCTCAGGATTCGTTTTAATTATGTCCTCCCATTGATGCTCCCAAATCACCTCGAGCTTTACATGGTGGATTGATTTTAAGGCTTGCAGTTTTTCAACGGATTTGTCATAAATTTCCTCAAAAGTGATTTTTCTCAAAGGGCAGGTGGCGGATGGCATAAAACACACGGGACAGCCGTGGTAAAAACACCCTAAATATTCAAATGCGTGCTCTACCCCGGAGATTACGGCAAATCCATCGAGAAAATACTCTCCTATTTTTTTCTCACCATCAGGTTTCAAGGCGTGCTGAATCTCGACATTTTTACAATGCGAGACCCACTCTAACCACACAATGCTCGCGTTCGAGTACGCCTTCCGCTGAGATCTATAGTTCAGGGGGCACGGTATGGCTAGAGTGTTTGGTTTCAGAAAATTGCCTCTAAACACATTCATACACGCTGAAGCTATGGTGACGGCGTTTGTGGGATCGATGCTTGTTTCAGAGAAAAACTCATCTCTGAAAATGGAGCATGCTTTAAACAAAATCTCCACGTCATTCCTACAATAAAACAGCGCTTCCTTCTTAAAATCAAAGCGCCCCTTACTCGCCTCCGTGTACCATTCTGAAAATGTATTTTGCTGTTCCGCTGGCATTTGATCAAAACCGAAGTCTGAGACGGGTGGGTAAGGTCCTATATAACTCAGATTCTGCTGCAAAGAGAACTTGTGAGGGAAAAAACCTTTAGCTGAATCTGTAAAGCCGAGCGCTGCGGGGAGGCTGGCGAGCTTCATTGTCAGAAAGCTCAGAGAGTCGATAAATCTTAAGCAAAAGTCCGGTTCCGTGAAAGACAGAATCTTGCTCCCCTGCATGAGAACGCTCACTGGTTTTATTTTCAATTGAATCATCGCTTTGAGGATTATGTAAGAATCGAATCCTCTAGCGTTGTGCGCGATAAATGTGTAGTTCGCGAATTTAGGTCGTCTGAATCGCAATATGAACGCCTGTATGCAATCAACGCCATAGTTTTCCCATGTTTCCCCCGAATGGGATTTTGCGCAGATCAAAAATGGTGTGTGAACGCCGTCTTTATCGAGAAATGTTTCAACATCGTAATAAATTATTTTATCCAACAATCTTTCATCTATTTTTTACAGGTTGAATGTAGCATTGGTGTCCGTCGCCTTCAGGCTCCCTGCAGGTGACGCACTTGGGTTTTTGACAGACGTGGGCCGAGCTGGTTTTGGTGATTGTTACGTAATACGTACGTTTACAGATTGGACATTTTTTTATCAAATCGCACGGGCTTACGTACTTGTCCGCCTTAGGTCTGTGAACCGGGGCTTTGTGTTGATCGAAACAGACTAGATTTCGACATACACGGTTGCAGTCAGAGCATGTGATGAGTGAGAGTTCTGACTGGGTACAGATAGAACTGTCACACAAGCGACAATACCACTGACAGTGGTGCGCGCTTATGGCGTGATACCCGGTGAAGCAGAAATTGCAGAAATATGTAGCCCCTAAAAAAGCTTTAATGTTTTTTATGCCGTGATAGTGATGGTTTAACAGGAGCAGGAACAGTGGGTTTGAGCGGTCTGCGAATGCGGTTTCAAAATTGGAAATCGCACGTCCGGTTCTATAAAAGATGACTATTTTTCTTTTAAGAATTTTTTCAAAATCCGCGACATCGCTGAATGATACGGGGGTTTGATCAGAAAGTCCAACCTGGTTTTGGAGATGTTTAGCCATGTCCAATAACTCTCCGTCTGCGGAACCAGGAATTAACAGACTTGCGATGCTGAGCGCAAAGCAGAGGGCATGCTCACCCGGTGGCGGAATCGTGAGATATTTACGCTTTTTACGCACCAGTTCACAGTCTAAAGTTTTTTCAA
>SSNS01001570.1:0-18524 GCA_006937985.1 Aphyosemion australe | reverse complement strand
GTTTTCTAAATCTATCCAGCAGCATTTCTTTCTTCTGTAGTTCAGCAGAGAGTCGCTGTATATCCTCTTTAAGGTTCTCGATCTTTTTAATTTGTTTAGAAAACAACGGATCATTGTGGGGCAGAAGCGGGGAGAGGACAGACATTCAAAATAGCTTCAAGGTTGCAGAAAGCTTACGCTGTAGCTGAGCCGCCTCTGTCGGATCCGAAAGATTTGTAGTCCAACTAAAAGTCCAAGAAATCCAAAAAAAATCTCCAGAAACATAGAAATCATGAAGGTCCAACAAAATCCACAGAATCCAGCAATCAGTCACAGAAAAAACAGGTTTTTAGAGGAATTAAGGCACAAAGAGTAGGGAGCTGAAATAGACACGTCCGCAGGCTTCTTATCTCCAAAAGGGCAGCCTGTTAGTGATTGGACCAGAAAAACACCACACACTGTGGCGTAATCTACATCAGCCGTAGATTCTACAATTCTTATACGTTATTCCATTAGAATGCCGTTTATGGCTCCTGTAGTTTTTTCTGGAAAGATTCCAATTCAAATACTGCTGGGAAAAAAACAACATATGCCTGTCCCTTTGGCAGTCCTCCACAGCAAGGGTATCCCATCCGTGGAGAGGACAGGCAGAGGGACCAATGAAGCTACACCATTTAGCGTAGCTGCTGGGCTAACATCTTCAGAAGACGTCGATCACAAAGTGGGGTCCACCCACCTGCAGAGGATCACAGTCTTTATCCCATCCCCAGCCAAACTGTTACCTCCCACACTCCACACCCACAAGCACCAATAGGAGGTCAGAATGAGCTGGCTGTGAACAAAACCAAAACAATGTTAACACTGACAAAAAAATAGCACCAAGAACTTGCATCCCTATGGGATCAGAAGATCCCCCATTTGTTACGCCCCAGGCTGTCTAGGTGGCCTGGGGTAACAATGAAGAAAGCATGCTCTGGTGTTTAAAATGAATGTAACAAAATTTATTTACATAAAATGATAAATAAATGCAAAACACAAGTTAACAAAAGAACAAATCAGCAGCAACGCAATACGAGTAACAATACAAACATCTCTAATTAACCAAATAAATACTAAATATTCAAAAGACCATCAGATAATTTTCCCCAAACCGGGTGACGTCTTATTAAAACAAAACAAATGTAAAGCATCCTTTACATAAAAAGGTGAAGTGGTTAATCTAGAGACTTTTACCAAAAGCAGCCAAAATCACACAAAGTTGTTACAAACTTAAATCTATCAAAACAAATGCCGCCGAGGAGACAACAGAACAGAGAACCCCTCCATGTCCTGCTGCTCCTAGAACTAAGGAGTGGCTGGATTTTGTAGTGGTGTCCGGGCTGATTGTCATTAGGGACAGCTGGCAGAGTCCAAGTGGAGCTGATCAGGTGATACTTTCACATACATACTGTCACCACTTTGCTTTGTCTGTCTTTAGCTTGGTTCATTTCCCTTTCCAGCTGTTTCATGTCATGGGCGTTACCCAGCTTCGGAAAAAAGATAAAAAATATCCCCTCTGACACCTGTTCTGGGCATCAAGAGTCTGATTAGCATGTCCCCCAACAGCGGTGCTTAGTTCCTTCTTGTTTGAACATCTTTTGGAGATGAAACTACAACTTTGAGATGATCAGAGCAACTCAGAACCATAGGCAACCATGCAAAAGACATGCTTACTTGTCCAGGGCTACATCCCACAATGCATTTCAACATTACATCATGATCTGTTTTTAGCTACTGTAGAATACGTTATTGGGGTGGGCAACCTCTAATGTCGTTTGTTTTGTGTTTCTGTTTACTAAGCTTGTCAGAAGGAGAATCTGTTCATCTCCCAAGACAAACGGTGTCCCATAGGTCATCATCACACACTGGTGAAATTGCATCTCTGCATTTGACCCATCCCCTTGGGGAGTGGTGAGCTGCAGCTGTGGCTGCGCTCGGGAACTATTTGGTGGTTTAACCCCCAATCCAACCCCTTAGTGCTGAGTGTCAAACGAGGAGGCATTGGGTCCCATTTTTAAAGTCTTTGGTATGACCGGACCATGGATTTGAACCCACGACCTCCCAGTCTCAGGATGGACACTCATACCACTAGGCCACTTAGAAGGTCACAATGATCCTTCAACATTAACCCACAAAACAAAGCTGGTTCTGAGGACTGTCACTCCACAGCTCATTAGCTATTAGCAAATGGATCTGGAAGCTTTGCACTAAACACCGTTAGTTTTGAGATGTAACTTTTTGATCATCTGCACAAAGATGTGTTTCATGATCTAAAGTAGTAATATCTAAATCCCTAGGTTTTATTTTGTTAGTTTAAATCGCAGCGATACAGGTCTGGATAGCAGCTGCAGAGGGTTGTTTTGCCCTCCAGTGTTGTGTGGATGTACGCTATTACCTGGATGTAAACAACATTCAAAGGGTCTATAGAGAGGAGCTGCTAAACAAAAGCCACACTCATCTTCTTGTACTATTATACACGTGAACTGATATATCCCTGTCATCGAGAACAACCGAAGAAGCTGACAAAATGATGCAATAGGTTTTTTGTTTTTTGTCAGTAGCAGGGTTATTCCCTCAACTGGCAACCGGTCACAGACTGCAACATCAAAGTATCCATTCACCAACTGACTTCTAATGTGAACACTGTGCACAGGAGCAGTTACACAACCCATTTCAACTACTTTTAAAAACACTGAATACCCACTTGAGGATTTAGGAGTAAATGGCAACACACTACTGAAGATTAAGGTTTGAGAAGCTCCAGTATCTCTTAAGATCTGGATTTGTTTTTCATCAGCACTTTCACCAGTTAAAGACACAGTTCCAGAAAGAAGAAAAGGCTTAAAACATGGATTTAGCTTCTTTTCTTTGTCTGGTTTCTCGGAGGAGGCTTTTATAAAAGCAACCTCTCTTGGTTTCCTGTTTTATCCTCATTACACTGGCTGCCTGTCCATTTTAAGCTTCTTTTATATGTTTTTAAGTCTTTAAACGGTCTTGCCCCACCCTACCTCTCTGAGCTAATACACATTCATTCCTCACATTCTTCCTCAGGTCATCTGACCAGATGGTCCTGGATGTTCCGAGAACTAAACGTAAGCTCAGAGGGGACAGGGCACTCGCTGTTGCTGCTCCAAAAATGTGGAATTCGTTGCCAACACAGATTAGGAAGTCCCCCTCACTGGAAATGTTTAAATCACTGTTAAAGACCCATCTCTTCAGCTTGGCCTTTGACCCAGTATGAGTGTTGCTATGATACTGTTTTAAGTTGTTTAATGTGTTTTTATCTTTTATTTTTATCTTTATCTTTTATTCTGTTCATTACTTTTATGTTCAGCACTTTGGTCAGTGTTGCCTGTTTTTAAAGTGCTTTATAAATAAAGTTGGCTTGGCTTGGTTTCTTGGACCGTTTTGGTTGTCGGTCCTTTAAGAGAAAACATTCAAACACTCTCGGTTCTCCTGAGCGTCAGAGGGCCTTCGTTCCATTTTCACACGCTTCTCACTGGTTTCAAGTACATTTTCTTTTACCACAGTAACTTTGTGGGTGAGTGGGAACTCATCTGCTAAGAGGGCAGCTGCTGAAAGAGTAGCAACCTTTTGCTCATTTAAATAGGTTATTAAAGTTCCAGACACACTTCTTGAACTCTTCTAAAAGAATTAGCTCTCTTAGTTCCTCAAATGTGTTAGTTTTAGTTGAAGTACACCACCTATCAAACAACGAACTCTTTTCTCAGGCAAACTCCACATGAGTCTGTCCTATACCCTTTTTATGCTGTCTGAAATGCTGTCTATGCTTCAGGAACCAACTCATAAGCTTGCAAAACTGCAGTTTTTACACGCTCATAATTCAAACTATCTGAAACAGATAGAGCCGACATGGCTTCCACAGCTCTGCCACTTAATCTACACTGTAGAAGCAGAGACCACACGTCACGCCGCCACAGGAGGGCAGTCGCAATCTGCTCGAAGACTATGAAATACCCATCCACTTCAGCTTCTCTAAACACAGGCATAAACGAGATACACTTACTGAGATCAAGCGCAGGTTTTGGAGTGGGACCAGGAGGAGCCTCTGTCTTCGCTGGTGGTGGCTGCTTTGCTTGGGCCTCCGCTCAAGTGCGCGAATGCGCACAGCAGTGTCACCATCAAGTCGTTTCAGTTCCAATTCCATCTGCATTCGTAATTTTCTTTCTTCGGTTTCAAGATGGGCCAGTTCAAGTTCCAGAAGTAACTCCACAGACCTACAGCTGCAGATCCGCTTGAAGAAAGAACAGGAGGTTTTTTCCCCATCCTCAGTCCCGTCCGTTGACGTCTCCTCTCCCGCAGGTTGTTCAGGTGCTGGGTCTGGAGCAACAGGGTCTGGAACCAAAGGATTTGGAACAACAGGATCAGGGCTGGGAGGCACAGCTGAGGTGGGTGGCAACAGTCCACTCTCAGTTAGGTAGTTCAAAATCAAAGTCTTCAGATCTGGGTGGGAACCTGCAAACTGAAGTGGGTGGCTATCAGCAGCATGTTGGCTTTCCGACAGCCCTCCAATGCCTCACGAGATGGTGCCTCCACAAACGCCTGCAAATCAAATTGCGCCATTTTACACACACACACACGCACACACACACACACACACGCACACACACACACACACACACACACACACACGCACACAGTCAAAAACATTGCAAAAAAAAAAACCCACAAATTACACGCCTATGAAAAGGTCCTTCAATGTTAAATAGATCCCCCATTGTTGTAACATAAAAGGCACGGAGTCAGGATTTTAAAAGCAAACGTTTTTATTACAAATGATTGATCAAACCAAACTAAGGATCAGTCAGTCTAAAGCAAATACTAGAACTAAGGGTGACCTCAAAGGAGGAAAAGGACAACAACCTAAGAAAACACAAAAAGCTGGAGCCCAGCTCTACTATTGATCAATTAACTAAAATTATACCCCAAAATGTCTCAGAGGACTCTAAGACTCTACAATTAACCCCTTTGGTTAAAGTAGAAGCTAGACAAAAGAAGTCCAAACAAATTAAAGGCGAGCACAGGGCTGTTAAGGTACTGATAACACAAAATGGCAATACTTACTAAATCAAAGCTCCTTTGAGCCAACAAACTAAAACACTCTTAATGAGCTTCACTGAGCAAACATAGGGATTCAGAGTAACTTAAGAAATGGGGATTCCACTGAGTCAACACAAACAGCAATTTAACTGAGTAGTTGACCAAATCTCCACAGAGCTCACTCACCCAACCATTCCACCAAACATTCACTACACACACTCAATTAAAGCCACAATTAAAGTTAAAGTCCCAAGTATTCATCACACAATGGTGAAATTACATCTCCGCATTTGACCCATCCCCATGGTGGGGAGCGATGAGCTGCAGCTGTGGCTGCGCTCGGGAATTATTTGATGGTTTAACCCCCCAATCTAACACCTTAGTGCTGAGTGTCAAGCGAGGAGGCATTGGGTCCCATTTTTTCAAAGTCTTTGGTATGACCCGACCGGGAATCGAACCCTGATCTCCCAGTCCCGGGGCGGATACTCTACCACTAGGCCACCGGAGCTGGTTTTTTACTGAGCACAATGTTCTGTGACTCTTCAAAAAACAGTAAAAACGCTCTAAAACGCTGGCAGTCAGGGGCTTTCTGATCAGAAAACGGCTGGCAGCGATTGAGTTAAAAAGAGGACTGTGCCGATTTGTGTCATCAGTGTGACTGATGAAACCTTTGTGCTAAATAAGGGAGTGAAAGTTGGTATGCTGCATACTGGTATTGAAGTGGGGAGCAATGCAGAGAATCTAGGTTTAGCAGGGAAGTCGGGAAGAGTTAATACACTCTGGACAACAGAGTCATTGTTGACATGTTTGGGTTTGGATCAGAGGGGTTTTCAGGAAGAAGAGCTATTACCCATTCAGCAGCTGTTGGCCAAACATGTATCTGTGTTCAGTACAGGAAATAATGACTTGGGGAGGACTCGTCCAGCTGTACATGTGATTGATACAGGGGACATAAAACCAGTGAAGTTATCTCCTCGGCATCTTCTTCATCTACCGCAGGAGGTGTCAAATCACCTGAAACAGATGCAAGAGAATGACATAATCCAGCCTTCAACTAGTCCTTGGGCTGCGCCTGTGGTGTTGGTTTATAAGAAAGATGGGGGGTTGCGCTTTGTGTAGATTACCGCAAATTAAATTAGGTCACCCGCAAAGATGCATACCCTCTGCCCCGGATCAATGATGCCCTTGACAGTTTGCATAAAACATGTTGGTTTTCCACTCTTGACCTGGCCAGTGGCTATTGGCAAGATGAAGTGGAGCCCAAGGATAAGCCAAAAACTGCATTTATTACCTGTCAGGGTGTCTGTATTTAATGTGCTGAGCTTCAGGCTGTGTAACAGTCCAACCACATTTCAGAGGTTAATGGATGTGGTTTTGGCAGACTTGCAGTGGACAACTTGTTTGATGTACTTGGATGACATTATAGTCTTTCGGCGTACATTTTAGGAACATCTGATGAGGTTGGACGAGGTGTTAAACAAACTGCTCTTGGCTAACCTGAAAGTTAAGCCAGCCAAATGTAACTTGTTTGCTACCCAGGCGTGCAATACTTGGGTCATGTCATCTCTGCCAAGGGAGTGGAAGCTGACCCGGCAAAGGTTGACGCAGTGCGGCAGTGGCTGGTTCCAATAAATCTAACTGAAGTAAGGAGTTTCCTTGGGTTGGCCTCCTATTATAGGAGATTGTTAAGGGTTTTGCAGAGGTGGCACGTCCTCTTCACCAGCTCACTGAAAATAGTAGGATGTTTAAGTGGACTGATGAGTGTCAGTTGTCTTTTGAGCAGCTTAAGCTGTTTAATGTCAGCTCCTATCCTGATATACCTTGACCCACATAAGACCTTTATTTTAGACACCGATGCAAGCGGGGCGACGGTGGCATAGGAGTTAAGTGGACGCCCCGCAATCGGAAGGTCGCGGGTTCGCGTCCCACTCGGTCTGTCGCCGTCGTTGTGTCCTTGGGCAAGACACTTAACCCGAATTGCCTCTGTTGGTGGTGGTCAGAGGGGCCGATGGCGCAATGATGCAGCCTCGCTTCTGTCAGACCACCCCAGGGCGGCTGTGGCTACTCAGTAGCTTACCATCATCAACAGTGTGTGAATGTGAGAGTGCATGCAGCGTCTTTGAGTGTCCTAACAAAGCGCTATATAAATTCGATGAATTATTATTATTATTATTAAGCGATGAAGGCATTAGAGCTGTGTTATCTCAGGAAGAAGCAGGGCAGGAGCGAGTCATCACTTATGCCAGTAGGGCATTGTCAAAACCAGAACAGAAGTATGCCACCACGAAAAAGGAATTGTGGAGTGTGGTCACCTTTACTAGACATTTCAAACATTATTTGTTGGGTAAAGAGTTTGTGCTGAGAACAGATCACAATTCCTTGGGGTGGAGGGACAGCTAGCTCACTGGCTGGAGCAGCTGGCAAGCTTCCAATATAAGATTGTGCATCGGCCAGGCCGAGTTCACTCTAATGCAGATGCGTTATCACGGCTGCTCGCGTATGAGCAGGTGGTAAACCCCCAAGAGGATGAGGATGAACCCCCCCAAATAATATGTGCAGTACAGCAGGTGGACACTGTTGCCTCTAGGATAGGGGAAATGTATGATTTTTCCAAGGCCCAGAAGGAGGATGCTGAGTTTGCACAGATTATTGCTCTCAAAAGTGGTTGTGGAGGGTCGCATCCTCATATCAGAGTTACAGAAGTTTGGAGTGGTGTGGGCCCAGCTGCAGATAAAGGAGGGGAGGTTGGTCAGGGTGCCGCCAGCCAATTCGAATGCGGCAGAGTAGGTTCAACTGGTTCTCCCAAAGTCCCATATACCAAAGGTTTTGGAGCAGCTACATGACTCAGTTATAGTGGGTCATTTGGGAGTCCAGAAGCTGTAGGCTAAAATAAAAGATAGATTTTATTGGCCTGATTGGTTTGAGGATGTGAGACGATGGTGTCATGAATGTAAGGACTGTGGTTCAAGAAAGACATCTGGACCTCAGTTGTGCTCCATTGCAGGTTAATGTTAGCCTGGCAAGCCATCCTATATATGTGTATATATAGTCTGGCCACGAACTATTGACGGCTCTCAGTCGTGAGGCGGGATCTACGGTTGTCTTTCAAAATGTCAGCACGCAATTGGATAGCGCTAGGACCAATCAGAGTAACGAACAACGTGACGTAATCACAGCGATGGAAAAGTGGGACCCACTAATGGCGTCAATGATTTCTGTCGTTTTTGTATAAAAACATGTGAATATCAGGTGTACTGGGACATTGCACTACTTTGTTTGATAAAAATAAGAAGCCGCTAAGTATAGCCGACAGACTTACGCACGTTAGAGTCTAAATAATCCAATGTTGATGACAAAGCCGTTTCAAAAGAACGTGGCTCAGGCGCTGCCACCATGTTGCTTGGGTTCGCGGCCGCAGCGCTGACGTCATCGGCTACTCCCGCTCTGTGATTGGCCCACAATATAGAGCACTGTGATTGGCCCAACCAAAACTATAGCGAGCTGTGATTGGATAGACACAGCAGTGGTTTGGGCTGCGAGGGTTCCAATGAAGCGTGCCTAGACCAAACTCTGCAAAGCAAGAATTTGGTCTAGTTCACTAGGCTAGGTTAATGTAGCATCAAGGCCTTTTGAGCGGGTCTCAATGGACATTTTGGGACCGTTGCCAGAAACCCCTATGAAAAATAAATATATTCTGGTCATTGGGGATTATTTTTCCAAGTGGACAGAGGCTTTCCCACCAAATCAGGAAGTTCAGACTCTGGCCAAGGGGATGGCAGAACAATGGGTTTGCCAGTTGGGGACTCCCCGTTCCATTCACACAGATCAAGGGAGGAATTTTGAATCAGGCTTATTCAGGGAACTCTGATCTGTTAAATACTATTTTCTATTTTTATTAATGATTTGCCTTTAAGCTGCACCTCCTGTTCTGTTCATTTGTATGCCGATGATGCAGTATTATATTCCACTAAGCCAAATAATTTAGAATTGCATGAGATCCTGCAATTGAATTTTAATAATGTACAGCACTGGTTAACTCAAAATAAACCCATTCTTAATAAATCTAAAACATATTCAATGCTGTTTAGAAGATTTCCTTCTACATTTGGGGCAAGTGGGGATCTGCAACTGCATTTTATGGACCGCTCTGAAGTACATTCCGCTGAGAAATTAAAATACTTAGAAGTTTGGATTGAGCCGAATTTATCATTCAAAAATCATGTCCAGGCAGTTTCACATAAGATTTCTAGTTGTTTATGAACATTATACCGTTCTATTAGTTATTTTGACCTTGCATTACGGAAATGTATTGCAACCCAGCTTCTGCTTCCTATTTTTGATTATGCAGATATAATCTATCAGAACTCTTCCTTGACATGTCTTCACTCACTGGATGTTATCTACAACAGTGTTTGTCGTTTTGTTTTACGCTGTCCATTTAGAACTCATCACTGTCGCATGTACGAATGCCTTTCATGGTACTCACTGAAAGCTAGATGTCAATTACATTGGTTGCTTTTTATTTTTAAATGTATTCACTTTGATTTTCCATCTTATTTGAAAGTTTTGTTAGTTCCTGTCATCCCCGAGCATCAAACCCGATCCAATGATCAGCTGTCACTTGTTATTCCTCGGTTTAGAAAAGAAGTGGGGAGACATGCCTTTTGTGTTAAAGCTCCTTATGACTGGAATAAGTTACCTTCTAACTTGAGGTCCATTTCTTCTAATCATTTATTTAGAAATGTTCTGTATGACTATTTAATGCCTATTTGTGATTGTTTTGCTGTAACCGCCTAATTTGGACACGTATGCATGTGTACAGTGGGTCAGTTTATATCATCTTACTTCTCAAAATGACCCTGGCTAATATTATTGGTGAGCCATAGCTTAGCAGGATATTTTATTTTATGATTATTATTATTTTTTATTATTATTATTATTATTATTATTATTATTATTTGTATTTGTTTTTTCTTGATTGTGTGGTTGTGTTGTGAATATGAAAAAGACTCTGCTGTCTTAATTGTTATTTTTGTTGTATGATTTGAGGACCCGCTCGAAAATGAGATGACGCATCTCAAGCGGTTTCTATCCTCATAAAATATAAGTTAAATAAATAAATAAAATAAATAAATATTCATGAATCTCAAACATCTCCATATCACCCTCAATCAGATGGATTAGTACAGGGGTCCCCAATCCTGGTCCTGGAGGGCCGCTATCCAGCAGGTTTTGTGGTTTCTCTGCTCAAACACACTTGATTCAGTGGTTGAATCACCTGTGCAGCAGCTCATCAAGCTCTGCTGAAGCCTGCTAATCACTTGCTAATTGAAATCAGGTGTGTTGAAGCAGAGTTACAACTAAAACCTGCTGGATACCGGCCCTTGAGGACCAGGATTGGGGACCCCTGGATTAGTAGAAAGGTTCAACAGAACTTTGCTGTCAATGTTGTCTTTGTTTGTAGAGGAAAATCAGGCTAACTACTGCCTTATGTGATGCTGGCATACCAAAGCAGTGTGCACTCTAGCACAGGTTTATAAGGTTTTGTTTGTGCAGGAAATAGTGCTACTTGTGGATGTAATGTTGGGTCTGGAGGGAGAGAAACCTTTGGTAGTCACCAAATATGTGTCTAGGCTGAGGGACACATTGACAACTGTGGGGGAAGCAGTGAAAGGACATCAGGCTAAGGCTTCAGGGAGGCAAAAAGAGGCCATTGATGTGAAAGTGAGGTGGCAGTACTATTCAGAAGGAGAGTTGGTCTGGGTTCGAACTAAGGCTAGGAAAAGGGGAGTCTGTCCGAAGTTGCAAACGAGATTCAGTGGCCCATACAGGATTAAGGAAAAAATTTCAGATGTTCTGTATAGGGTAGTGCTGCTGGAGGAAGGAACTGAAAGTGTTGTACACTTCAACAGACTTAAGCCTTTTCTTTGCCCTGTGTCACAGTCCAACCACCAGGAAGAACCACAGAGACGACAGACCCAGGATCAGCAGACGGGCCCCGGGAGGGGTGGTGGCTGGAGGATGTGGGGCGATGGACTGATCGAGGGCCCCTGAACGACATTCGGGTGACATTGATGAGGTCACCTGGACAGCCACTGAGGGATCTGGAGTTGGCAGCTGCCCAAGGAGTGGAAGGACAGGCAAGCCTGTTAAAGTCACCCCAGCAACCTTCTGGAGATCTGGAGATTGCAACTGCGGGGAGCTTGGACCAAGGGGCCGAAGGGTTAGAGACCCAACGGGGTCGAGAGGAAGTTCTTGGTGGACGTCCATGACAACAGAGGAGACCAACTGTCTAGTCACAGGTCTATGAGATGTTCTGACTTGAGGACGAATCATGTTTAAGGGAAGGGGGAGTGTAGTGTGTGATTGGGGAAGTGTGGTGTGTGTGATTGGTAAGTGGGGAGAGGAGTGAGTGAATGCTGACTGCAGCTGTGGGTGGCTAAAATGTTTGTAGGAGAAGGGATTAGAGGAGAGGCTGGACGAGCCACGAGGTGTCTGGGGAACAGAGCTTGGTGGAAGTAAACAAGGTTGTAGCCCAGCCAAACCACCGTTTGGCAATCAGTGGTGGGGGGCGGGTGCCTTTCGCATGCTGTTTAGGGCTGCCAATGGTGAAGATAGCCAGGACCCGTAGGGACAGGTTCCTGGATTAGGTAGGGTGTTGAATGGGCTCTATGCACGCTCCAACTTCCGCATTCCACATAAGACCGCACCCCTAGGTCCGGTTGTCATAGTCATTGGTGAAGCTGTGACATGTGAGAGTTTGGAGTTCACCCGGTGCTTACTGGAGTTACCAAAAGATAGAATCAATGATGTAAGGCACATTTTCTCTTTATTTAGATGAAAAAAAAAGAAAAAAGTGGTTCTCTCGAATTGTTTTAAAAAACCTCTACCAATAACACGTCCGACCAAAAAGCCATAAGCAACTAACCTCCAGGAAGCACCGGGTGAACTCCAAACTCTCAGCCACATCACAGCTTCGCTGACCACTATGAAAACCAGAAATAGGAGTGCGGTCTTATGTGGAATGCGGAAGTTGGAGCGTGCATAGAGCCCATAGCCAGCCAGGACTATAGGAGTGCAATCATCTGTAATCCAGTTGGAAGGGAACCTCCTGTCATCTGTGGAGGATCCCACTGAGGATCCCAGCGGACTTCTTTACTCGGGCTGAATGGGACCGAGACTGCACGGCATCGGCGTGCAAGCCTAGATGCTTTTTAACTTTATTCCATTGTTTGTTGCTGTGGCCATTTTATGAGTTTTAACCCGCAGCTCCAGGGGAATTTTAGGGGAATGCAGCCTGGTTGGGGGGGGGGGGGGGGGGGGGGGGGGGGGGGGGGGGGGGGGGGGGGGGGTTGGCTCGGTGTGGAGCCCATACACCTGGTACTTGAGCTGATAGTCTGTTATGACCTTGGTCTGCTCTGTGTGCTGCCTTAAATCTGTGTTTAATAAAGATTTTTTTGTACAGCTGGTCTCCTCCACATTTATTGAAGTTTCCCCTCAGTCACAAACACCGCTGGTAAAGCAAGGTTTAATTATGGCACTTACACACTAGCACCGGGTCGGCTCCGATCAGTCGGCCTCAGTCGGCCCGGCCCCACCAGGTTGTTTACACACGTTGTCCAGGACACCCTTTGGAATGCGGACGTGATAGGCGGTCTCAGAAATTGGCGCGAATATATCAGTGATGTGGGCGGGTCAAAGGAGCGCGGAGAAGTTTGTGCGGTGTCTTCCTTATTAGAAAAGGCTGTGTGTGTGTGTGCGCTGCGCTCCTCACAGCCGACGGGAAGAGAGAAACGGCTGGGTGGGTCAGAGGAGCGCAGAGAAGTCTGCGGTCTCTTCCTTATTAAACAAAAGGCTGTGTGGCAACACTGTGTCAGTGTGTGTGTGTGCGCGCGCTGTGCTCATCACAGCAGATGGAAACAGATAAAACAGCTCCAGTCAGAAGCTTGTTAACTCCTCTGCATTCAGAGTGATAATGAAGCACGCATGGGGGAAGCCCCTGCTGGCGATTCTCTCCGCTAATCGGAGGTTCCCCCTAAAGGTAGGCGTGAGTTTGAGCCAACCAATGAGTCGGCAGTGGGTGTGTTGGCCCGTTTTCGACAAAAAGCAGACCTCCTTCGGATGAGGGCCGAAAACACGTACGGTTTAGCTCCGGAAATCCCCGGGCCACCCGGATGTGAAAGGAACTTACCCAATCCCGCCCGTTCCGAGCCGGTGCTAGTGTGTAAGCGCCATTACAGTATTGTCCAGCCCCCAGCTAAAGGCCTGGAACCCCCAGCCCAGCACACTGTCGCCCCCACTGATACAGGACAGCCAGGGGGAGACACCCAGGCCTAAGTGCCCACCTCAAAGCCCCACAAGGGACAGCCAAGCATGGGGCAACCATGCCAACTCAGCCCTACCATGGTGGATGGAAAGGACACCCTTGGCCGCAAAAGCAAGAGCAGCAGAGAGCCCTCCCCATTCCAGGAACAGCCCCCAAGGCAGCAGGAAGACAAAGATGCCCGAGATCACAAGTTGGGTTAATACAGGTGGTAATATTAATTGTAACCTGTATTAATACAGGTTATGAAACCTTCTGGCTCCCCAGATGATGTAGTTCCACCTCATCTCCTGAAAGATGTGCTTCCTTTGATTAGCCAGAATGTACTGGACACAATTAATGGTAGTTTGACCTTGACTGAAATTCCTCAAGCCTTCAAACTTGCCATTGTACAGCCAATTCTGAAAAGACCTGGTCTTGACCCAGATGTTTTTTCTAACCTTTGTCCGATCTCCAAATGACCATTTTTATGTAAGGTGCTTGACAAAGTTTTGCATGAACAGTTAATTCACCATCTACATGACCATCAGGTAATGGACATTTTTCAATCGGGGCATAGCACAGGCAATTTTCCAAACTCAAGCCTATCCTGACTAAATGTCATCTAGAATCACTACATCCTGGCGTGACTACACCAACTCCTGCCTTTATGACATTAGTACAGCTGCTCTGTCCAGACTTCAGCTGGTTCAGAATGCAGCAGCAAGGTTCTTGACCGGAGCTAAATAGAAGACACCACATTACACCTGTTCTCCAATCTCTTCACTGGTTGCTGGTTCAATTTAGTTTTCAAGTCCTTAAATGGTCAAGCCCCCTCCTATCTGAGTGTGTTGCTCCACCACTACCACCCTCATTGTGCTCTCAGGTCTGCAGATCAGCTCCTCCTCACTGTTCCTAGGGCACGTTTCAAGACCCGCAGTGAAGGGTCTTCTCTATATGTGCGCCAAAACTCTGGAACTCTCTACTCTACCCCTCCTAGTTAGATGAGCGCCTTCAATTGCTCCTTTTAAATCTCATCTGAAAACGCACTTCTTCTCCTTGGCTTTTAACTCTTAATCCTGCTTTTAGTACTAAGTCGATACGTTTTCCTCCTTTCCATCTTGATTGCTTAATTTTACATTTGTGTGTTTTGTGATTTTAATTGCCTGTTTGATTTTTATTCTTTTCTTTTTAACTGTACTATTTATGTGATTATTTAGCTTGTCTTTTATTGTGCAGTGCTTTGGTCAGCTGTAATGCTGCGTTAAGCGTTTAACAAATAAAGTGGTATGGTATGGTATGGTATGGTATGGTATGGTATGGTATGGTATAGGTGAGACCAGGTAGCCCTGCCTGACAAGGTGAAAGGTTTTCAACCCTTTGAACATATGGAGCTATTTTTATGTTGGGGGGGTTAATGCTGGGGTGAGAATTGGAGCTAGAGTTACCCAGCAGCCAACACTCGGGTTCAGATTCAAAATCACCTCGAAGGAGCCATAACCTCAGAAGTAACAAACCTATTGTAGAAACTTCCATGGATGAGCCTATCGATGCCTGTGAAAATATCAGAAGGAATGAAACAAAGGTTTAGAGTTGAAAGGACGAGCCATTATATGATCTCGTGACAAATATTATTCACATAAGATTTTTCCATATAAACACATAGACACAGACATGTTGGACTCTGACAAAACACCTGAAAGGCTCTTTTACTGTGTGGTGTCAGAATGTAGGCAGCCATGGCTGAATGGTGAGATAGCCGTGATTCGATCCCAGGCTTCAGCGGGCCATGTTTTGAAGTGTCCATGAGCAAGATACTGAGGGGCTGTATGATGACACCCCACTGCTCCTCAGAGATGGGTCACATGTACAGAAGAATTTCCCCAAGAGGGACAAAAAAATATCTGTCTGTCCATCATTATAATTAGAGATGCTGCGATCCGATCACGTGATCGGAAATCGGGCCCGATCATGTGATTTTCAAAAGATCGGAATCAGGTGAAAAGATCAGATTTAACCTAATAAAACAATAAATGTGACTTTTTAAATTAATGCTGAGGTAGAGATTTTCAAACGGAACAACAATGGCTTAGTTTTAATCTCAACAAGTTCCTCTACATCAAAATTCTTTGTTTCATGGACAAAAACAACACCATTACGTCACACAATTTATGGCAGGCAAGGATTCAGACACCATAATGTTCAACTGTTAGCTAGTAGGCTAACGCAGAGCTAACGTGTCTCCTCAGGAGAGCTGTAATGTGTGTATTTGGTGGTATTTTAAACCGGACAGTGAAGGCAGTGTAACTAACAGCCACTTGTAAAGTGTTTTTCATCAATGAACTTCCTTAACAAGTGATGTTTTTTGGCAGATAAACTAAGGAAATGGCATAAAAACAGAAAGAAATACCTAAATAATAACAAAAAAAATTTAAGGAAAACTTGGACGTGTTTTCCCTTTTTTTTCTTGTTTTAATTCTTTAAGTATCAGATTGAGACTCGGTATCGGCAGATACTCAAAAACAAATGACTCGGACTCGAATCGGGAGCAAAAAAATGTGATTGGAACATCCCTAATTATAATTAATTAATTAATAATTAATTAATTCATACATTGATCAATCAACCAATTAACCAATTAATTAACAAAGCTGCTGAAAGTGGGTGTTCCAGTTTGGGTTAGTGGGAGGATGTGATTGGTACAAAGTAACACATTTGGTATTCTATAGTTCTGATGACTCGCTGGTTTTGTCATTACTGTAGTGGAGCTAATTATTCCAGCTCTGTTTCATTTCTCTGTGTGACTAGTCAAACAGATCAACTATTCAGTAGTGATTTGTGAATATAAATGAACTGAGTGTTTGAGCCAACGCTGTTATGTATCTTTGTTTACATCTGTTCATCACACTACAACATCTGATGTTTTCCTTTCCAGATGAATGTTGTGTTTCAATAGGTTTGTTCAATCAAATAGAAATAAAGTGAGGCTGTAAGGGTCTTTCCTAAAGGTTCAGTATAAAACAGAGTAGCTGGTTTGTGGACGTTTAACTCTTCTGAGTCAACAAACAGGCAATAGCTGCATCGTCTTATAATCCATTTAAAAGTATTAAACTGTTTATTATTGACTGGCAGATAAGAGCTGTCACAGATTAGTAAACATTAATGAAATGATTAAAGGTGTGTTTCATTAAAACAAGGAACATTTTAAAGCAGCCTGACTGGAGCTGGTGGTTTGTGCTAAAATGAAAGAGGAGCTGTACTTCTCAGCATCAAAACCGGCCTAATTGATCATGATTCCTGATTTGATAAAGGCTCTAGTGGAGAGTGATGTTCACTCAGATAACTGTCATGTAGTAGCGCTCTGCGGCAGGACTAAAAATAATGTGACCAAGACACTGTTATATTGTCTTTTCTCATTAGTCCTTCTCAGCCCGCCTGACAAAGTCTGACACTTTCTCATTTTCTGAGGCTGTGTAGAAGTTTCTGTGATGAAATTTAACTAGAGCAATGACTGCAGACCCCTTGGCTGTGACGGCGCTGCCAATAAACCCAAATGACAAGACAGCAGCCAAACTCCTGCTGAAGCTCTCCTGTAATAAAAGTGCAAGATAACTTTTAGGACATCAATATAAAGAGCTTGCAGTAGATTAGGGCCCTGGCCTCTTCTCTTTTAGAGGTCAGCTGCATCATTCAGTCTGAGTTCTTTGTGGGATGAAGCTGAATATTCGATTAAGCAAGGCTGATACTTCCATGTGCACACACTCAGCCAGAGAGAGGCAAGAAAGAAGAGAGACAGGTAGAAAAAAAGAGGCTCATGTGTCCCTTAAAACAAGTTACACTAATGGTTAATAGTGATGTGCGAGTCATGAACGAATCGTTCAATACTCGAGAATCACTTTACTGACTCACGAATCACGAGTCACAATCCCAACTGACTCATTTACTGACTCGTCCCTGTTACTGTTAGCAAACTAATTTCATTAGTAGAGATTTATCTATACTGTGGTTCAAATTATTAGCCCACTACTCAGCTTGATATTGGGCAAACTCCACCATGTGTTCTGTGATTATTTCTGCTCCAAACAGTCTCATTGCACCTTTATTTTGATTGGAAGAGGTTTTTAAATATTTTCTGCCAGGACATGCTACACCTTAACCACAATTATTGGGCGGGAATGGTGTACCAACTTATTAGCCGACTAACGGGGGACCATGATCAAACAACATCGCATCCAATCGGCACACCTGTGCCAGGCCAGAAGCCACAGGAAGGATGGCAGGTTCTTGGGGGTCACCTGGGGACCAGAGCTCCAGGGCGCACGGATCCAGACTCCAACCCGGGGATATGACACCCAAGGCCCGCCAGCGGGTTCTGGGGGGGTCACCTGGGGACCAGAGCTCCAGGGCGCACGGATCCAGACTCCAACCCAGGGATATGACACCCAAGGCCCGCCAGCGGGTTCTGGGGGGTCACCTGGGGACCAGAGCTCCAGGGCGCACGGATCCAGACTCCAACCCGGGGATATGACACCCAAGGCCCGCCAGCGGGTTCTGGGGGGGGGGTCCCCTGGGGCCCAGAGCTCCAGGGCGCATAGATCCAGACTCCTACCCAGGGATCTGACACCCTGGGCCCGGTTCAGGGTTCTGGGGGGTCCCCTGGGGACCAGAGCTCCAGGGCGCACGGATCCAGACTCCAACCCGGGGATATGACACCCAAGGCCCGCCAGCGGGTTCTGGGGGGGGTCCCCTGGGGCCCAGAGCTCCAGGGCGCATGGATCCAGACTCCTACCCAGGGATCTGACACCCTGGGCCCGGTTCAGGGTTCTGGGGGGTCCCCTGGGGACCAGAGCTCCAGGGCGCATGGATCCAGACTCCTACCCAGGGATCTGACACCCAAGGCCCGCCAGCGGGTTCTGGGGGGTCCCCTGGGGCCCAGAGCTCCAGGGCGCATGGATCCAGACTCCTACCCAGGGATCTGACACCCTGGGCCCGGTTCAGGGTTCTGGGGGGTCCCCTGGGGACCAGAGCTCCAGGGCGCACGGATCCAGACTCCAACCCGGGGATATGACACCCAAGGCCCGCCAGCGGGTTCTGGGGGGGGGGGGGCCCCCGGGGGCCCAGGGCCCCGGGGGGCTTGGATCCA